>SMSQ01006820.1:1787-62489 GCA_019453375.1 Ctenoplectra terminalis
AAACTAGTTTGTAGCGAAAAAGGTAAAAACTATTATTTTTTCTTTTCTTCGTCAATATAAAATTATACCAAATGCCTCCCAGAGGATGACATCGCTTGCTTTGAGAAAAAGTGGACTGCACGATGCAACAGTATTGTTAGAGCGCGAAAATTTGAATGAAATATGTTTCATGGATTTTTATAGTTTCGGACAATTATAACGAACGTTGAATATTTTTCTGTGTAGTAACAGATTTCATTAATTTACTTTTTAACTTATTGTACAACCTTGAGGAGCTTCATATTACGTTAAAAGTTTGTTTGACCCCATAAAACGGTGTACGTATACGTAGAAGTTTCTAAAAGATGGATGAGAAAATACATTTAGGATGAAGATCAACTAAAAATGAGCTACGAAAAATGAAGGAAGATAGAGGGAAGATAGGAAGCATTTGAGTGCTTGAGAATGCATTACCGCTGCATTTAGTAGCTTTATTATTGATTTGTTAGTATACTACCATCCATGATAACCGTTTCAGATATTGGTGGATAACATAAAAGAAAGTAATAGAAGTTAACGTAGAATTTATTTCTCATCACATTCTGTACTCTACTTTCTTTCTCATAATTATTCATAATTTTTAATAATACCTGCTGTAAACTATTAAATATAATTTAATCGTTTACAAATAATATTTGAAACATAGAAAATTAATAATAAAGTAATTAAAAAAAATAAAAACCTAATTGCATGGTGAGAAAACTTTTTACAATTTATCAACGATAGTTTTTTCACACTACAAATTTCTTAAACCTTGCAAAGAATTAATTTATTAAAAACCATACATGAACACATTCTTAATTCTTAGCTGATGAAGCGAAGTCTGGGGAGCTTCTTGAAATTTTTAAATAATTCTCAGTTTAGTTCCACGTTTTTTACAGATAAAATTTTATCAATACCGCTTGTATTAATATACCTATTAAAAATATTTAAATCCTTTTCTTTTCAGCAGAAAGTACAAGCAAATAAATCTAACTTCGCTATAAGCAAACGTGTATATCCTACTTTTAAAACATTGTAATATTGTAACAGTCATGTACCGTGTCCCTAACGACTCTATTGTTAATGTGACCACTTTAAAATAAATTCATAATAATAATAATAAAAATATGTTACACAATCTCACCAGTTAATACCAAAACTACCAAAGTGGTCAAAATAACTGGCTTGTAATTTCTCATAGAAATTATATAAATTTACAACGATTCAGTTTGGGAAATTTTTCGTGATCTTCTGTGAAAAATATAGGTAAAGATTTGTTCTCCTTGCGTTATGTATTTTTTTTAGAATACCTATCATTTTTATTTCTTTGGGTACAAATAGGTCCACATATTTATACCAAAGAAATCAAAATGAAAGGTATTTGAAAAAATATCTATAATAAGGGTAACAATTCTTTGCACATATCTTTTACAAAAAATCACGGAAAATCCCTAAAAGTACAATATTGTAAATTTATAAAATTTCTATAAGAAATTTACGCAGAATTTGATGGTCTACCAGAATCCGGAAAAAAATTACACATTCCATTTAAAAAACTGAAGGTGACCCTAATATCTCGATAAACAAATTAGGAAATACAAAATAGATAAGACCACCGTATGCCCCTCAAGGTACCACGCAACTCTTGTATAAAACATTTTTTCGTAAAACGAATACCTCAAAAGTTATTTGAGGTCGTCACGTTAACAGACTCACCCTGTATACGCTCTTCGTAGCGAAAGGGTTAATCATCGGTAGGTTTAGTGTTAAGGGTTAATTCGTAAACATCTAATTTATTCTAGACTTATTAACACTAGAACTACCGAGATTAAAGTAGACTTGTTTCTATCAAAGAAATAAAAATGATAAGTATTTGAAAAAGTATCTATAATAAGGGTAACAATTCTTCGTACATATTTTTTACAAAAAGTCATAGAAAATCCCCCAAAATACATCGTTGTAAATTGATAAAATTTCTATAAGAAATTATGAACCAGTCATTTTCACTGATTCGGTAGTTCTAGTTTTAATTCCAAACAAGTGCGACATTAGTAAAATCTTCCTCGGCAGCGAAAATAAACTTTTATCACACATTCGAGCCATTATTTTCTGGAACGTCGATATAATTTCATTGTGGCCGCTCTCTCGCACCGCTGGTAACCGTTTTCACGTGGAGAACCGTATGGAGAAAAGGGAATAAGAGAGCAATGAATACGCGAGAAAAGAAATCCGATCGAACGGTAACAGACAGTATTCATATACCATTCAGGTAACTTTTCATATATGACGAAAGAAAGAAGAGGGTCATAATGGAAATCTTTCATAGGGAAGTTCCATCGATGGAACGATATATACGTATAATGGGCGCGCATATGCGAACCGTTCGCCATTGTGCAGTTTGCCGCCAATGGAAGCGAAAATGCTTCCGACGTAAATCCTCTCTAATGCGATTTTCTTAAGAAAGGAAGAAAACCTAGCGAAATGTGCTCGACTGGTAATTCCCTTAATGTAAATGCGATTACACGCGGATCAAATTATAAGAACACAGAATACCAAATCGTTTCGGCTATAACGGGTCTGAATTGATTCGACTGTGTTCGGTGAGAAATTCCAATGGAAAATAATACGAGTTATTGTTTAAGGTGTACGCTTCCCGGTCCATAAGTCACCGGACACTTAACAAATTTAAAATAAAAGAAAAAAAACCGTTTGTGCTATAGCTATGAAATGACCCAACTATCCACTAATTTTTCACATTATACAGAACCTTAACACTTTACCAACCGGGAGCCTATTAACCCTTTGATTGCGGCGCGTTCTCGGAAGAATCCATCAATACGGACGGCGCGTTATTTGCACGTCAGTCGCTGCGACTGGGGTCGTCCACTGTCTACTGATTAAAAGAGTAGCCGGAGATTTAGTACCATTCTTAGGGTTTAAATACTGAAACAACTGATTAAAAATACTGAAACAAACACCGATACTTCGTTGCTATGCTATTTAACTTGTTATATTCCATATTAAATCAATCGATAAAACAGTAAAGATGTTTGTTGACTCCCACAGTGTTCGTGGAGTCGATTATATGGCATCAAAGATGCCAACACGATTTATAACAATAATATTGTGGGAATGGTAAGACTGAGGTGAGAATGTTTAGTCTGGAGTGGTAGAGGTGTGAATAAAGAGTGTTTGGGACAGTGTGATCGAAGTGCGAGAGACGAGTGTTTGGGCCGAGCGATAGAGGTGCGAGAGACGAGTGTTTGGGCCTAGCGATAGATGTGCGAGAAAAGAGTATTTGGACCGAGTGACAGGGAATATCGTGTGACCGAAGAGTTTCTGGGAATGTCTGAGCAGAGTGAAAGAGATTGAGAAATAGAAGAAGAGAAAATGAAGGGATAAATGAATGGAGAAAATGCGGAGAGAGTTGGTCGAGGGTTAGTCGGAGAAGAGTCAGAGGATAGGGAGTGAGCAGTGAGAGTTGAGTAAGGAGAGTATAGAGAAGAATTAGAGAGCGAACATTGTAAGAACGAGCATAGTAATTAGTTAATAAATAGTTTTTGTTCTTAAGACAGTGTCCATTATTGAGTATCAGTAGAGACACCCGTCTGCAACCTAAAATCCCTACAATATAAATACTATATTTAATTCAGTGGTAATACAAGTTCACAGTGTAATAGTTCACAATAGTTCCGATCCAAATACAGTTCTAATGTTGTTCTAAGTTCTAATGATAATACAGTTCTAGTTCAATGCTAATACAGTTCACCCACAGCTCTCAAACAGTTCTTGTACAATTCTAATGTAATTCTTGTATATTTCTAATCTAATAGTAACAGTCACTTTCTTTAAATATTAGACACCCTTGTTAGGCGTGTCATCGCCAAGAGGGTGGGAGGCATGCTATGTCCAATCAGTCCAAAATTCTGGTGTCAAGAGAGGTGGTCAATGTCACGTCCTCAGAGTTCGTATGTCAGTCCCAAGTCAGGTAGGTGCAGATCTGACGGTGTCAGAAGGTCGCAGCTGAAGTGCACGTGCGTCAGTTCTTGGTGAGGATTTAGGGTACGGCACTTTGCTATTGAGCAGAAATCGACAAACACCGAAATATTCGCCAGTTTCTAGGTCGTAAACTAATAACATGCCAGATGTGAAAATGACCGTTCTCAAAAATAGCTAGAGTTCGTCCGTATCATAAATTAAGTCGTTAGCTATCCTTAACAATGTTATAATAAATAAATGCTGAAGGCGTATATTTACGACTTTTGTATATATTGATGGATACGCGAGGGCGTATATTTACGGCTTTCGTATATATTGATAGACTTGTGAAAGCGTATATATACGGCTTTAGCAGTCAAAGGGTTAATCGGCTTTTTGCAACCAACGCTCATCCACCGGGAGCCAACGTTTATCTAGCGCTTGCTGCTTAATACCATCATTATGAAAATTAAAAATTTGATTAAATTTAATTACCCTGCAACAAGAGAAACGATATACCAAGCACTCTCACGAATTTCGATTTAAAAACAGAGTTGTAAAAATAAACGCTTATATTTCCATACGATAGCCAAAATCGAGCCGGTGTTAGCGATGTATCCGTGCTCGAATGAACAGGTCGTTAAAGTGTTAACAGCACTTGCTACATCGCGTAGGCTCTCGATGATAGAAGGAGAATATTCTGGAGTGCCGTAGCTAAAGGAATCTCTTTTAACACGTTGACTGCCGCGTCACCCATATTCGGGTGACAGTAAAGTTTGTGATCGGGCCGCGTCACCCGTATTGGGGTGACGCTTATTTGACTACTTGCGAAGGATATTCGTATGAGTTTAAAAAGATATTTCGCCGAGGAAGTAACAAAACTATTGAATATTAATTAATATAAACTATATTTATTAATATAAACTTAAATTTATAATAGAATATTCATTGATATAAACTATATTGTTATAAAAGTAATACGAAAATGGTTTATTAAGAAAACTATATAGAATGTAAAACTTTAAAACATTTTATACAAAGCTGAGGCTGGTCGGGACAACTTGGACAATAAGTTGTTGTTTTTTGTAAATTTTTTCTTGTCTCTGATCGGCCCATTCGACCACTTTTATCTGCATAACATTGTTTGCACGCGCGTCTAATGCTTTCTCCGGAATCATTTTTCCGAACGGCGATATTGTGCGGTACGCGTGGCCTGAAGGAGATTTTACTGTAAACGCGCGTGGCAGTCAACGTGTTAAGGCGATCAAAGATCTTTGTTACAATTCTATTACTTTACGTTAGTATTTATACGATTATGGTAACTTGAAACGAGGAAACGGAATTTAATGAAGTAAAGATGTATTAGATGTATTAGACCGGTCGGTAAAGTGTTAACACATTGATGGCCGCTGTCACGTTCGTGTGACTTTGTACAGCGATCTTCTGGAAATGGTTTCTTGCCATCATTTCGATGTTTGTATACTAATACATACCGGTGCTATTTTTAAAGAAACGTTAAAAATAGTGTAACAGTGATTTTAACTCTTTTCTTATTAATAATTATCCTAGAAACGATTGTGTAAATATTGGCGCCGCTAATTTAAAGGCGATGCGAAAAATGCGCGGCCGTCAAAGTGTTAACACGTTCCGTGCCGGACCGATTTTTGAAGACTTTCCGTTCAGGCCGCGTGGGCCGTATACGACTCACACTTTTACGATTAAATAAACTCGTTTTCGACGTACACGCCTTACAATGTTTCAATAGTACAAAGCCATAATTATGAAGAAAAGGGCATAAATTTGAATACGAAAAAAATTAGACAACAAAGCAATAAATTTAATCCGGTCGGAACGTGTTAAATTATACTATCTTCTTAATAATTTGACAATCGCTTTCACGTACAGCTGATTTCTCTAGCTAGTTTGCAATTAATTTTGCTAAATAAACGGCTCCACGAACCGTGTAGGAGCTAATCACCAAGCATGAAATTCAAACGTGCCAATTTCTGTTTCCTGAGAAGCAACGAACTTGAACGCTTCAATGTTCATTTCTGATAAATCGTTGATGAGTAAACAGCAAATAATTAACAACGATACAATCGTGAAGGGAATAACTTACCACGTCTATGATCTGCTGCAACGTGATGCCAAATCGCACTTCGAGAGGCTCGCTCTCATTGGCAACGGGCCGCTCCAGAGTGTTGTATGTCAACAGCAGCTCATTCAACAAACGTTTCTCGTGACGTCCGCACAGGCTCTCTGCAACAAAAACAGATTGTTTAAATGCAAGCGAAACATTTCACAAAGGCCAACACGGCTTCCGAGTTACTGGGATATATTTAAATTTAGTAGCGAGCAGTTGCGAGGGCTGTGCCTTCGATATGACGCGAAAATAATTATTTAAAAACATCGTGCCACGTTAAGTACGCGGCTTAAAATACAATATTTCCCGAGAACGGTGTTTCACGTACGCGTCGTCGTGTTTCCATGGAAAGTATACGACGTGTCTAAAAGCGACGAGCGCATTTCACCCTCGTGTTGTTATATTGGCAGACATTTTTTGCTGCATGCGTACGTTCCAAATTTTCTCTTCCTCCAATGTACTTCGTGTTCGTGTGGTACATTTCTTTTTTTTTTTTTTTTTTTCGTTTGTTATGTGTGTGTATGTGTATTTTTTCTTTCAGAGTTAATTTTCTGATAGGGTAGATTAAAACGAAATCAAATCATTTTCTATCCATAGTGAAAAAATGACAGAAAAAATTTAAAAAATTAACTCTTTATTAGAAATTCGTAATTAATACCCCATTTAGTTTGAATATTAATGATAAAAAGTTTCTTTGAACTTAGAAATCTTTTTTTTACTGCATTTTTATTTTGATCGGATTTGCCTCTGTTCGGTTAGAATTTTTTTCTTTCAATAATTTATAAATGAAGGAGTTTACTGTGTATGCTGTTTTAGAATGTGTGTTGTTTGACAAATTGTTAATTATTTAACGAAGTAATAATATAGAGAATTATTTTGTGTCTCGTGTACAATTTAATGAAATGAACGAGTTCTAATTCAAATGGCAATTTTAATAAAAAATAATATTCCATTTTAAAATGTAATTACAAGATTTTAAGCAGTTTATATTATTTTCTTGATTTTAGACAATGTATATATCCAAAAAATCAATCTAAAATAAGTTTTCTAAATTAAACAGAGAAATTTATTATAGGTAACATAAATATATTTAGAATTTCAATATTAATACTAAAAACTTTATTCACGAGAAATCCAACTTCTATGAAACCGATTATATTATTTCTTATGTTTTAATTACGTCGGAAATTACCTAACTAAGCTTCAAATAAAATTAGTTACACAAATGATTCCGTTATCCACCTCGAAGATTTTAAAACCGTTAACGAAATTAAATTTGCACCTAAAGAAAATCCTACTGGATACTCCTAATTAACTGATATCCCGAGTAACTATAAAAATTAAAATTACTCAATGGAAGTATCTAAAATAAATGCTTGGATTGAAATAATCAGTCTTATTCACCGGAAATATACATAATAAGAATAAAAAGAATAAAAAGAATAAAAAAATGATCAGGTATTTAACTCAATCATTGAAATAAATTTTTCTAAGATGCCTGTAATAATATTTAAATAAAATAAAAGATCAATTACATCAAACACAATCCTATGCACCCTACACAATTATTTTTTCCCCAATAAAGACGACTTTTACAAAATAAATAGAAAAGTGACAATTACTAATAACTGTGAATTATTGCATTTCGCATTTACGAATTATCAACGATGATTCGCATAACTTGGTGCATAATCTCGACGTGCAACACGATACACGAACTCTTCTGCCATCAACTGTATTGCATCATCAATCATCGATAAATCCATTATGATCCGTAAGCGCGAACTTCTCAAGACTGCGTAAACTTGCAAGGAAGTACAGCATTTTTCAACTTTTTCCGAGTGACAGTTGCGATATTAATCGTACGCAGGCTTGATATTAACTTCCATTGTTGCGTGAAATCCCGCTTTCAGCAGAAGTTTGTTCGGAAATTCCTTCCAACCGGGCGAACATCGTAGATCGTGTTGCGAGTACGGATTCGATATATTACAGAGCAACGATGGCGAGTAAGCCACTGTAATCCCTTGGCAAACCTGCTAAGCTTTGTACATACTCAACCCGGGCCGAATTGAAACTATGCGAATTTTTAATCACTCGAATATACGTTTAGAATTCATATCCGTAATTACAGTTGCCGTTCCCTTTTTCTTCGTTCAACCACTGTTTAAGGAAAATTTATAAGATCGATCAAATTCTTAACCCTTTCACTGCTCACAAGGAAACATATCGAACTGTCCGTCATCGATTTTGATGAAACATGGTAGATACATTAACATTAGATCTAGGGAACCCGTCAATTTGACGCACTTCAGATTTCGTGCTTAGGATTAACACGTGTGCGTGCAGAAAATGTAACTAGAAAATGAAATTTATTTACGAAAAATGTGCCGAATACATTTCCGCTGATAAAAATCCGTTGGTTTTAGGTAAAGTAAACTAATAATATTACAAGAAATTTGTATTTTAATTATACCCATCAAAATGAAGCAATCGATGCCCGTGAATCTAGTGTTAAACAGGTGAAAATAAGGGACACGTATTTTTTTATAATTACCCAATCGCAAGTTGAGGGGGTGAAATCACCCTTTGAAGTTTCAGCAGAAAAATGCTACCTCGAAAACTATCATTATATGAAAATAAAAATTGGGATTCGCACGGTTTGCGTGTTATAAGAAAATTTATAAAACTGTAGGAGGCAAATCTATCGTATTATATATTGATAGATTTAGAGAGAAATTTCGGATCCTTTTTGTCATTATGTAAATTTTTGTATCTCTTAAAATAATGTAGCAATAAATTTTTTTTGTCACAAACGAATTACTTTTTTACAAAATTTGTGACCGCTATTTATTTTACTTTAAGAAACCATTGAACTTTTCCCTAAGAAGTTTTCTTATATCTGTGATAGTTTTCGAGATAGTATTTTTCTGCTGAAACTTCAAGGGCTGATTTCACCCTCTAAACTTGCGATTGTGCATCTATAAAAAAATATGTGCCCCTAATATATATTTATATATACCTAATAATATATCTAACTTTATATATGTAAACGATATTTATAACGTTTGAATAAAATATTTCCCCAACTGATTTTCTTAAAATAACACCTAATGAATAATTATTTTTTTAATCTTTTATATTAAATTTTACGAGTTGTAATTATTTCAATGAAAATTATGGTTAACATTACTATATTACAGAAAAAAAAGAATCGGATTTGATAAATCTAATTCATATTTATCTAGGAATTACTTTCAGAAAAGCAAAGAGGAACATCTAAATTTTATTCTATTAGCTTAATTATTTCATAAAACCTGTTCAAGTATCGTTTTAAATGGCATTTCTCTACGAAAACATCCTATAACAGTTCATTCTCCGATATATGACAAATTCTTCGAAAGACGTGAGAAATTCCACGTGCTCCTTATGAATAGTTTCCTAAGTCATAAACTCACGAAACAATTCAATCTCGAATACATGTCGTTAAGCGCGGCAAACCGTCGATGAAGCGAGTGTCTTCGTAACGTATTTTAATAAACGAAAATTATAATTTCGGAAATATTCGAACTGTAACTCGGTCGCATAATTATTTCACGAGTCGACGACTGTTTGCCTTTAATACTAGAACGATTAAAGTAGACTTATTTGTATCAAAGAAATCAAAATGATAGGTATTTGAAGAAGTATCTATAATAAGGGTAACAATTCTTTGTACATATTCTTTACAAAAAGTCATAGAAAATCCCCCAAAATACATCGTTGTAAATTTATAAAATTTCTATAAGAAATTATGAACCAGCCATTTTGACTACCTCGGTAGTTCCAGTGTTAAACATTCCTTCGATGCTGTTTGATACTTGGAGTTCTTCGCTACAATATTGCGGAAGAGATTGTTAATAAAATAAATATTCTACATCCGTGTATCTGCATCTGCCTATATCCGTTTAACAGACATTAATCTCTCAGATTTCTTAAAAATAGCGCTATTCCATACCAGGTATACCGTTGCATATTTTACCGCTCTACCCATCTCAGCCCACCCCATGCAATACAAAGAACGTTCTCAGCATTCTTCCCTTCATTTTCTACTTATTAACCTATTTTCTCGAACGCACACACATTCTGCTGCAAATTAGCTTTTATACCGTGTGTGCCTACGTCAAAACGCAAACCGGTGCGCTTGAAGAAGAATATTAGAAAACAGAACCAATCATTTTGACTAGTTCGGTAGTTCTAATGTTAAACGCTGAGCATCTTTTCCCATAATCTAGATTCGAAGTTTACCCATAATTTGAAACACCTATTTCAAAAATAGCGTTGGATATGAACAACAGTATTTAAGCTTAGGAATATAAAAATACGGTTAGTTATTGAATTATTATTGATTATTGAGTATTAGTGATGCGGTGAGACTTCTTCATCTTATCTGTGAACTGGAACTTTGAACTTCGGAACCTTCGAACTTGTACGAAACTTGATCTAATAGAACGCTTGAACTTATTCACGCACATCGCGTTGGCATTTAACTAAATAATTCGACTCTGCGAAAACTGTGGGAGTCAACAACGGGTAACTATAAAACTAGCCCTTACTTTAGAGCGGTATCCAACAGCATTATAAACACGAATTACCGAGAGTCACGATCGCGCCACGAAGTATCCCTTTCATAAAGCACCAACCATCCAACATCCAATATCTTTTAATTGAACGTGCTCCGTACATTATTCATTCAGTTATCAAAACGGACTATCTCGTTCAGAAAGGGAAAAGAAAAAAAAAAGAAATAAGTAAAAAACGAGTAATTCTCACACAAAGGGCTACGTCAATCGTTACGATCAAGCGAGCACGACGAGGCACAACAGAGGGGCTCTGAATATTCTGGGGAAGACAAAAAGAAGACGTCTGACAAAGAGCAGGGCGGAGGAGGCGGCGGTGGGAGTGGCGGTGGGAGTGGCGGTGGAGAAGGAAAGGAAGGCAGCGGGAACAAAAAGTGAGAGGAGTATTGAATCCTCTGTGTTGTCGGGCGGTAGCAGGGGATGGTTCACGAGCAAGTGCATTTGTCGTAACCCCACAATATTTCGGTCTGTCTTCAATGGGTGCACGTGCGCCGAATTCGGCTCTGGCTACGGCCATTATTCTCCCTGTAGACACAATCCTGTTGCATTTCGTATTCGGCCGCGGCACCGTGCCCGGATTCTGAAGTTGGTTAGGGCGCACGTGCCAGAACACAATGCAGCTGGAACTGTATCAACATACGTCTCTGTATGCGTGTGTCAATGTACCATGGAATTTATGGAAGAATCAAGGATACTGCTTTCGTTGAATCATGGAAAAGTCATGGAAGTCGTGGAAAAAGATACACGTTTTTCGATTTTTTTATGTTTCGTTTAGAATTGTGGAGTAAAGAATGCGACACAATGATGATCTTTAACGGGGGAACTAGTGATGATTAAAAGAATTCATCGGATACAGAATACTCGAGAAGTAGAATTGAGCTACCATGAATTTGACAGAATTATATAAATTATCAGAGAAATCTTCCAGTCTCCTCTGTCGGATATTGTACAATAGGAAAGCACAAGTTAAATTATTTAGATTGTTTATTGGACACGCGAGATTTACGCACAAATTCTTATTAAAAAGAGAAACTCCTCCTTCCACCAATCACAGTCGAACACATAAAATGCACAAAATTTGACGAATCACAAGAAACTCATGAACATATTCAAGTCAGGACAAAACAGAGAAAATGTCTTCTTTAGCAAATTGACAATTATATGGGATGAGATCTAGATGGTGGCATAATTATCGATAATGACATTGTTGTCGATCCGATGTTAAAGAAAGAAAGAAAAAATGTGATGATCGAAGTGTACCTATCCGTACCAAAGAAATCATAATAACAGATACTTGAAAAAAATACATAAAACAAGAGAAGTGAATCTTTAACGATATATTTTAGAAAAAATCACGAAAAATGCCAAAAAGATCACCTTCCTCACTTTATATGACAGTTTCTAATTTTGAATAAAATTAATATCAAGGCAAGCGACTAATAAGAATTTAGGAATACAACACAATTCAATTTCCCTTAAAATGAAAACATTTAATGAGTATCAATTTCATTTCGTAATTACAAAATTAATTTATCGTTATTTTTATGTGCGTGACGTATACACCAAAACTGTACATTTCGTTTTACAGTATATAACATATTGTACATTGTATATTATTATAATATTTTGTATTATAACTTTTTATTCATGAGACTTTAGAATGAAAATAAAATTCAATAGGAGTTAAAAAATAATTTGTAAAAGTAACTTCAGTTATTATTTATCCTATTTTAGTGATAAATAATAATAGTGATACTTAATAGTGTACTAAGTAATAATAATATTATATATATAATATATAATAAAAATTAAGTAATATCACTACTTAAATAATAATAACTTATATATATAATAATAATAACAATAAATATAAATATATAATAATAATAATAACAATAAATATAAATATATAATAATAATAATAACTTCAGTTATTATTTATCACTATTAAATAATTCATGTTGAAATAAATATTTTTAGTTATCTAGTTATTTATTTATATTTTTAATTATTAAATGACTTGGATTACACGATCTATAATTATCTTTTCAATTCGAATTTTTTGTCTCATACTACTGATTCAATCTATTCTCTTTCCACGCCAAAGAAAATCGAAAAATATCGTATTTTCCAAAAAGTAAAGAAAACAAAATCCTCAAAAACGTTATGTCCACACAAAACCAATTCTTCTACTTTGTTTAACTTTTTCTCTCTTGATTTTATTTTACCCTATCTAGTCTTCACACCGATATATCGATTTCTCTTGATTCCCTTCTCTGACCACACTGACATTCTGCAGTTCTCGGTATCGTGAATATCGGTGCTCGAACTTTCGTGCAAAATTCAACTACTGGAATTTTCATTCTGTCAATCGAGTCGCGAATTTTTTTGTTATTATACTCGCACATTGGCCACTGCTCCATCGATTCTTCTGTATCGTCTGAATTTTCAGTGCTTCCGGTGTGCATCGACGATGATAGTATCGAAAACAACAAGTTTCCAAACTAAAATTTTATGTTGAATAATATTTCTTAAATTTATTATTCGTTTACGTAGTCTGAAAGTATATTGAGTGATCTAGTTAACGATTTCTGCATTGATTAACTAATTATGAGTTAATAACACGTGGTTCAACGAATTTACTCTTTATTTTTTACTTATTACCATTAAATAAGAATTTTAGCTAATTTTTTATAGAAAAATTGTTAAATATTTCGTTCAGTTAATGTTCAAAAATTCTGGAAATATTAAAACTACTACATTAGTTTATTGTTTCGTACATGAGTAGAATTTGTACACACGAAACGATAAATCTATTACATTTATTTATTATCTAACGGTAACAACTTGGATTTTAGTTTATGCAAAGATTTTTATACATTTACTGACTAAAAATAAAATCACATATGTGGCGAAAAATATAAATTCACACACGAATGGAAAATATGAAAGTAATCTGAATAAAGAAAAATGTGTAAAAGGCAGAAAGTATGTTCAGAAGTATTCTAAAACTATTCGAGAACAATAACAACCCTTGCACAACAAGAATTTCTATTAACCAAACATAACTTCTCTCAAAGTTCAACATATTCTATTATGATATTAGTAACTCTATAAATAGAATCCTACAAAGCTTTACCTCTACGCACATTCAAACTTTCATTATCATTAATATATTGTAAATTTCGTTAATGTAACGCGTTTAAATCAATCTAACTCGAATCTAACCTAATAATATCATTTCATACACACAAAATCAGAATTCAGATAATTCACAAACTTACGTAAAACACAAACTTACGTATATTGGAAAATTAACCCTTTGCACTGGCGCTGTTATGGCGACATGCATAATTTCCTTCAGAGATTAAGCATTTAATTAGATTCTATATTTTCATCAATTCAAACACTTCTTTTATCTTAAGATAAAAGTAAATTAACCAAATAAATAAGAAATCGTAAACGTTTAAAATTTTCTTTTTTTCTTTCCAAAAGAATACTAAGTTTTCGCAACAGTCCTTTGAAACTTAAAAAAGTCTACGAGTGCAAAGGGTTAAACAAATTGATTCATTTTGTAATATTGATAATTCTTATTGGGTACAATTTGCATTTATCTTATATCCTTAACCATTTGTACACCTCGAAAACGGGTAAATACACGCGTAAAAATAAGTTAACCCTCTATGGCGCAGTGTGACTTAACACTAAACCTACCAAAGCGGTCAAAATAATTTGTAATTTCTCGTAGAAATTCTATAAATTTACAATGATGCAAAGTGTGAGATTTTTCGTGATTTTTTGTGAAAAATGTGGATAAAGATTCGCTTTCCTTACGTTATGTATTTTTTTAAAACACCTATCATTTCTATTTCTAAGGATACAATTAGGTCTACCTTAATCGTCGATTTAGTGTTAAAAGTTACAAATTAATGTATCTATATTTTAAAAAATTTCTTTTATCTAATTGTCACTGTTCTATTCAATTTTATTACCGTATTACCGTAGCGACATCACGATCCATCTATAGCAATTATTGGTTTAAAAATTTTCAAATCTAAGTGAAAAACTGTAAGCAATCGTAATTTCTTCTCTGATAAGCAGACAAAATTCGAGCTATAAAAGGTTAAAAGTACAGAATAAAATTGATTAATTTACAGTTTCATTTAGGAGAAAATCGAGCTTGAAAATTGATTTCATACACCTGCGTTTAACTGACTTTACTTCATCAATTTCGTTGCATACTATTTAGCTTCATTATATTCGATAATTGATCGTACACGGTAACATAGGAACACAATCTTTTATATTTTTCTCTTTAAATAGCTAGTAAATCGTTGGTGCAGGTGTTGTACGGCGAAATTCGTTAAATAATTTTCCTCATCACGGCCACTAATAACCTTAACACTTAACCGTCCGACAGCGCATTAATGTGTTCTTTCTCTACAATCCATAACTGGCCGGCGACACGTTAATGTATTTATCGACATTCGTCTAAATAAAAACAATATAATATTGTAGGGTGCGAGAAAAGAGTGTTTGACATGAACGAGGTGATGGGAAAGAGTGTTTGGGCCGAGTGACAGTATCGGGAAAAAATTAAGGTGTGAACGAAGAGTGTTTGGGCCAAGTGTCATCGAGGTAATTCCGAAGGAGGTGTTCGGTCGCATCACCGAACAATCAACTATCATAAACCAATTAAATCAGACCTACCATAAAATCCTAAATCGAACTCCTCAGCCTCGTCAGTTTCACACCTTTTCCTTCCTTCCCGGGTTTTTCCTCCATGTACAGTTAACTCCAACTCTTTCTACCCTCACTTTCTCCCTCCATCACCTTTTGTCACTAACCAATCAGCAATCTTTATTTCCAATTCCTTGTTGCCCTTTCCCTTCCAACTTCCACCAATCAGCAGTCAGTGCCACATGTTTTAGAATATAAATATCAGCATAACATCGCATTATTATCATGATCGATATTGTGGGAATGGTAAGTCTGAGGTGTGAATGTTTAATCCGGAGTGATAGAGGTGTGAATAAAGAGTGTTTGGGACAGTGTGATCGAAGTGCGAGAGACGAGTGTTTGGGCCGAGCGAAAAAGGTGCGAGAGACGAGTGTTTGGGCCGAGCGATAGATGTAAGAGAGACGAGTGTTTGGGCCGAGCGATAGACGTGCGAGAAAAGAGTATTTGGACCGAGTGACAGGGAATATCGTGTGACCGAGGAGTTTCTGGGAATGCCTGAGCAGAGTGAAAGAGATTGAGAAATAGAAGAAGAGAGAATCAGGGAATAAATGAATGGAGAAAATGCGCGCAAGGGTTAGTCAGAAGTTAGTCAGAGTTGAGTCAAGCAGAGTCAGAGAAGGGTCGAGAGTCGAGAAGAGTGAGTCGAGTAAAGAGAATCAGAGAGCGAGTATTGTAATATTGAGTATAGTTATTAGCCAATAAATAGTTATTGTTCATCAGACGGTGTCCATTGTTGAGTCTTTATTGAGACACCCGCCAGCAACCTAACATCCCTATAATATTACTGTTACTATCACACCAACATCGTAGAACACCATCATCATAGTAAAACAAACCACGTAGAAACACCAAACACCAAGGTACATCGAAACATCGCAAACCTGTACAACTCAACATCAACTAAGCATTAAATATATAATTTATTTGAGTTGACCTCTTCAAACATCAATCTGAAACACCATCTCATTGAACTAGCCCTCCCAGTATTAAGTTAGTGGGAGCGCAACGATAATCGTCGCAACGTAGAAGCAGTTGCTTTGGATCGCGACATAGATTATCGTACAGGAGGATTTCTTTGATTAATTTTCTTTATTTGGTAACTGTTCAGAATACGTTGAGTCGTGTCTAGGACGACGTTTTTTGTACAAAGTGTGACTTCCCTAGGATTAAAAATTACTCTGCTTCATTGAAAATATTTTTCCAGTACCAACTAGTGAAGAAAAATTATTTTAGATAGCAGAACCAGATACTCAGTGTTCCTCGAGCATAAAGGTGCTTCACGTTTCACCGTGTACGAGTCGAACGATTTTCCGACAAGAACTGAAAGAGAATTTAGGTAAACGCGCCCTCTTAATTATTCACGTCTACTTACGACCGCCACGGATAATTAGGCCGATGTGGGCACGTTAAAGTGAATCATCATCGTTGGAACGAAATCAATGTCATCGTTAATCAGATTAGGCAAATGTATTACGTGTTATTGATCCAGTGTTGAACTGTAGTTTATATAGTACCGACATATTGCATTGTGCTGATTAATCACCTTTGTAATACTGCGAGCGGAACACGTGCTAGGATCTAGATACCTGTCGCTGGTAAACATCGAGAACTGGTCGGAACTGAATCCTCCTATTTTCGAATTTTGAACAGCGATGACGTGGTGCGAGAGTTCACGTGAATTGTGTTTATACTGGTGTTTCCTGCAGAGCTTGTTTTTATTTCGTTCACAGTTTTTGTTGGAAATATATGCAAGGAAAATTATTTTGTGATATTGTTGAGTGGTTTGGAAAGATCGTAGGATTTTTTAACAGGTATGTGTATTGAGTTCTGGTATGCATTTGATGAGATTCGCAGAGGAATATTTGTTATAAATATACCGCTACATGGCGTTGACGAAATTTCAAATGTGTTTTTAGTAAATACAAGGCATACATTATGTTTATATTTTTATCAAATTTATCAAGAAACATAAGAATTAATTAATAATTGTATAAAATAATTAATAAGGTCTGTGAGTAGTAGTTTCAACTACTAACTTAAAATTTGTATCTTTGAAAATACTTCTAAATCTCTGCTCTAAAATTTACATTTTTAAAAATTCTAAATACAAGCCGTATTAATCATTATAGCTTCTGAATCTTTTCTCTAAAATTTGTATTTTTAAAAATGCTAAATACAAGCCTTATTAATCATTATTGCTTCTGAATTTCTCCTCTAAAATTTACATTTTACGAAATGCTAAATACAGGCCTTATTAATCATTATTGCTTTTGAATCTCTCCACTAAAATTTACATTTAAAAAAATGCTAAATACAAGCCGTATTAATCATTATAGCTTCTGAATCTTTCCTCTAAAATTTACATTTTTAAAAATGCTAAATACAAGCCTTATTAATCATTATAGCTTCTGAATCTTTCCTCTAAAATTTACATTTTTTTAAATTTTAAGTACAAGTCTTATTAAATATACTACACAATTATTAATTAATTATTACGGTTTTTGGTAAATGTGATATAAATAGAAACATAATCTAGACTTTGTGTTTAATAAAAGCAATATCCAAAACATTAATGATACTTTTTTAATCCTCTCCACGTGACTTACAAGTTACCTACTTATGTATCTATATATATTTTTTAATTTTATTTATTTTATTATCCAGGAAACATCTCCAAACCTCTATCGTATTCATCTTTATCTAAAATCGAATCGTTCGATCGCTGAACATCGCCATCGTCCCTAAATTAATAAAGATACCCGTGTTTCACACGATGAGTGCATTCTGAATACGTTTACGATGGCAAGCTAGTCTTATTTTCCGTCAAGGTAAAAGTGTACCTATAAATAAAGATGATACGATCGATTGATTCTAGGTCACTCTAAACGATCCTTCTCCCGAGCTTAGTTCGATTCAAAGCACGCCCGAAACCATGGATGGACCGACAAGGAGTAAAAAGTTCTGCAACAACCATATTTCAGCCGAAAGACGATCTCTATAATTGATGAGCTGCGAATAACATACAAGCTGAACAGGCTGTTTTTCCAGGAACATCTTGATTTACGTGCCCTGCTGGATTGAACGATAACAAATGATACGTGGATTAAGAAACGAAGTTACAGACGTTATCTATGGTCTGCTATCGACAAACTAAATAAGAGTGTTCTATATAAGATATTGCAACATTTTATCGTTGGACGCAAGAAGGGCCTCGGTGTTAAGGATAAAATTCAAGAAAAGTATTTCTAAATGTTACGAAGTTAAATATTTGTATTCAAAACTGTCTGTAGTCTTCGAACAATTAATATTTCTCCTTTATTGAACTATGCAATAAATTAATTTGGAATATATATGAGAAGAATAAAATTATTTGATTACTGTTTTCAGTAGCTTTAGAAAAAAAAAAGAATTTTAGTATACAGGGTGTTCAGTAACTGGTGGTACAGGCGAAAAGGGGGTGATTCTACGTGAAAAAATAAGTCGAAAATATGGAATCGATAGGTATTATAAGGGTGTGAGTGTTCGGGCGCAAGGCAGTTTTTATGTTGGAATGGTAAGGGATCGGTGACAGTAAGGCCAGTAAGAATATAGCATTTCTGAATTGTAGTCGGTTGTTAAATACTGTTTCGAGCGTACAAAAGATTGTTGATCAACCTCCTGTACGTGTGCAACCGTAAATCTCACGAACTTACTGGCGTTGCACCTCCAATGTTAAATTAACCCTTTCATTACGGGTGCCGACTATAGGCGGCGGCCGCGCGACGACCTGTGCGTACGGGTGCCAACTATATTCGGTGTTCGCGGGACGATCTGTGTATCGACTGTGTCGACTCTCGCTGGTAAAAAAAATCTATAAATGACAAAGTGGCGTTGAAAGACGTAAGTCCGAACATCGAAGACCACCGACACGCAAAGTGCACACTTTGCGGCGCGGTGTCCCGTTCAGTGGCGTCACTCCGGCGGAGTGGACTGCCGTAAGGAAAGGGTTAATGACGATGGAGTCTATTTGTTTGCGACGAGGAAGAATTCAATTCACTCAATAATCAAACTTAACCTGCAATTTATTTAAGTTAGTACCGGAAAGAGTTCCGGTACGACAAGGTACGAGTACAGTGATGTTGTTGATGTAATGACAAATTAGTAAAAAATCCATCCTTTGGCAAATTTGTTCGCTTCTTATAATTGACCCTGTGTGGGTGGAGTTCACTGCATTTTCCGGGGTCTTCAGATCCATTGGTGGAGCATTGCCACCTCTCTGAGTATGGTCATTTGGGGCACACCCCCAACCCCAAGTCAGGAGTAGGAAGAAATGTCACTTGTGTGGTCCTAAATGAAAGGTCACAAGGACTACGCAGGAAAGGCCACTCCAAAGCGTCAACCAGATGGCTGGTTGAGTGACCCTCTCGAGCATTGTCTATCCTTGGGACCCAACAAATACATAATTATAACACAGCTCCACAAAAAAAAAATTTTTTTTACCCATGAACCCAAACCACTCTTACTATATGTAATCGACCCCGCTGAAACCGAATCTGAGGTCAGAATAACCCTATCGCGTCAGGTTTTCTTTTTAACTTCAAAAAATAACCCAAAAATGGAAAAAATGGAAAAATCCATAAGCATAATCCAAATTATCTAAGAACTCCTTAACTACACAACGTCATGGCAAACAGAAGAAAAAAAATTTGCGATGCAGGGAGTCGGATGCCCAGTATCGGCGGCTAGTACGGGTGAGAAAGCGGGCCCGCGGGCGTCGTCATCATGGCGTTATAGGGTAATCGTTTATGAGGTTTTACAGTTATGTAGTTAAGGAGTTTTTAGATAATTTGGATTATGCTGACGTAGTGTTATGGGGTTATAAGGTTTGTTTTAATTTATAAGCCAAGTTTGTTGATTTTTTCCATTTTTTGGGTTATTTTTTGAAGTTAAAAAGAAAACCTGACGCGATAGGGTTATTCTGACCTCAGATTCGGTTCCAGCGAGGTCGATTACATATAGTAAGAGTGGTCTGGGTTCATGGGTAAAAAAAATTTTTTTTTTGTGGAGCTGTGATAATCCACTGTCAAGAGTATCAAGTCATTTACCTCATTTACATCATCTTCGCGCAGTGCTTCGTCTAACACGTTTCTAACTCAACCACTGCAGAAGCACTCCGACATACGCTACCATTCCAACAAGCACAATTACCCTACACGACCGCGCCAAATTCGGATTTAAAAGTGACCGGTATACCCGTCAAACGCAAATCGATAAAAAAAAGAAAGTCCTATCCTCCAGTATTCATCGCCGCAGCAATTCCAGAAACTCTATGCCTGTGCCACGCATCGAAACGCAAATGATCGTCCGTGACAACTCTGTCCGCAACCAGATATCCACAAACACCCTTTGGCACTCTTTCACCCTCGCTTTTGTGAAGCCTGTTAACCAGACAGTAGATGAGCCTTTTAATAGTTAGCCACAAAGACCGGCTGAAAAAGGACCGCGGTGGCTTGATTCAGACGAACGTTGTCGGCGTCGATTTAGATTAATGAGAATGACTTTGCGCGGGGTTGAAAAAGTCGCTGGAAAGGTACACCGAGGGAAGAAGAAACAGAGACAGAGAAAGACGGGGCGAAACGGTTGAAAGAGGAAGGGTGGTAAATAAAGGGAGCAGAAGAGTGTGGATAAATAGAAAAGAGACAGGGACGTCGTTTACAGAGACACGAGGCGCTATACTCTTTGACGAAATATGTGTGTTAACGGGTGTCAGGGTGAATGGCTGGTTGGTGTCTTTTTCGCAGCTTCGACGTCAACGTTCTTCACCGGCGGAGCCAACATGCCTGCGGGAACCGGCGGCATGAATGGGTGCTCCGAGCGAATGAAAGAGCGATCGCACCGACCCGAATATTCGCACGTGCGACGTTTATGTACAGGGCGGATCGTAACACGCGGGGTGGCTGAAAGGGTGACGGGTTCCTCGCATAAAAGTAAGCCGGAACCGGAGATCAGATGTGTAACAATGGTAGAAATAGTGGAATTTATGGATCGTTTGAACAATGGTTATTGTTGCGGGGATGCGCGCCTACAGAGGGTGGGCGAGTAAAAATTGTGGGTTCGAATAGGTTTGGAATTAAACAGGGTAACTGCCGCTGGTATGAAATAACTAACAGATTTTGTAAGCTTGAGTTTTTTAAATGAAAATGTTGAGGCTTTGGTGAAATTAATTGATATTTATATGTAAACGGTACTTGTGTATTGAGATCGTGCGGTGTTGTGTATTAGAAAATTTTCGCTTTATTTCACGGGTGGATTAAAACAGAGAGTAACTTGTTTTTTTTTTTTGTTTCGAAAGTTTTAACACCGTGACGGCGGAACCTGATTTTTGTAAATTTTACTACTAGACTTTTACTACTAAATTTTACTAAAGAATTAGAATAAATTGTTGCTTACATAAGTAGTTTCAGGAACAATTTGTATTCTAAAGATAGATCATAATTTAAAGTTTGAGTTAAGAAGGTCAGGTTTAAAAATAATCTTTCACACGTCGTCGTTCATTATTTTTACCTTTTCAAGATATGAAATGTAAAATACAAGGAATTTTGTCAGCCGTCCGTAATGTGTACTAGTGACGATGTTATGAGATGAAAAAAAAAAATTTGTTTTGAGGTACATTGCAATATAAAAATTATTAAAATTGTTTAAAATAAAAACTGAAATTTATGGACATTGACTTTGCTGTATTTTAAAAAATTTGTCTAAAAGGTCTGAATATTGGAATGGAATTTAGAACAACTTTTTCTCTCTAAAATGTTTCACAGGTGATAATTGTTTGGTTTATTTCAGAGGTTTCAAGAGATTAAAAATTCCTGTCAGTAACTTACATTTGTACAGTTCAGTATATTATTCTTCTAATTCTAATACCCCCCTAGGATCTCTATGACTCGAAATGGAATTTACTTTTATATAAATACTATGCTTTCAAATATTTTTTTATCAAATTTAATATTTACATTTAATTTTTATATTTATTCCTTTAACATTCTATATGAATGCTTACGAATGCGTGATGTAACTTAGAAAAGACATCTACGGTTAAAAAATTCCTAAATTTTTAAGACAAATATATTCTGATGTTCAAAAACGAATTTACACATTCTGCAACGTTATAAATAAATACTAATTTACTTACATAACATATCTAATACACACAAGCTAAAAAAAAAATAAAATAAAAGAGATTTATATTACATCAAATTATATTATTTTCGTCAGAGTCTCTTAATTTCACGTGTCTCTTACACTCAAAGAGGAAGAAACCTCTTTATGACAGTTGAAAAGAGAAACGCCACAATGAAGATAAAAAAAAAAGGATCACGCAGGAAGTACCGGCAATAACTTTTTTCACATGGGATAAAAAAAAGTTGCTAATGTCCTGCACAGTTAACAACTACCTCAGTATCCTGACGTTTCTTCCTGTAAGTATGCGATCGTTAGCTCGCCCACGTAGATTTTCACGCGTGGGAATTACACACGCGCCTGCACGCACATACACGCTCGGGCAAGCGTAGAATGCAACGGATCACGTGCCTCGTAAACCAACCTGTTCCTGTGTTCTGTCGTTTATGGACAAGGACTAATAATATACGACACTTTAAAAAAAATACTTCGAAGCATCGCGCCATCCGTTTCTTGTTTAATCCTCATACGCTCCTCGGGTGAAAATTCACTCCTTTTCTGTTTCTATATGCTGTAAAATATCCGGTAATTTCATGTATTTGTTTAAAACATCAAGTTATGAACAAAACAAAAACAAAAAAAATAACTTAACATTTTCTCTAAGATATTAACCATCTACAGTTTAAATTCTGTTTTCTTATTAGAAACAGTTGATTACAGTTTCTCGCTTCGATCTAAAAATTTTTGAACAACTAATTATAAGTAAAGTGTCTGGTATTGGTGTAGTGGTACAGTAATAAAATTTAATAGCACTTTTTTATGTGGTAAATAAATAAAATTTTTTAAATATAGGTACACGAGTACGTAACTTTTAAAGCGCATTATGTTATAGAAAGTTAATAGAGTAAATAAAACATTAACATTGTTTATGAAACTATTTGGAAGGAGCGTATGAGGAGCGGATATTAAATCCGTATGCTCGACTGAGTTAATAATATTATAATTATGTACAAAAGTCATAGCTCTGTTCGATGCCAATGTCTTGACTTGAAAAATTAATCTAACCTTTGCAATCCAATCGTGTTTTATAATTTTTCAAAAATTTCCTAACTGTGAAACAAATATAAAGAAATCTTGTTTTAATTTTATGTCCAAGATTTACTTTTCTCAAAATTAGGAAAGATTAAAAAAAATATTGAAGTGCTCCTTATATCAAGATTGTAAAAAAAAATAACTTTTATTCCAAAATGCGTCCTGCTTCGATTAAAACAGCTAATTAAGCTGTTTTTCCATCCTACTAAAAAATAACTAATTTTATCAGAACTATAAATACTTGTTTATTGCAACAAAATTCGCGTATCCTTATAGAATCAGGAATAAAAAACACAAACAGCCCTAACAACTAATCGTAAGAGCAAAGAAAACAAATACAAGACACTGGATAGAAACTCAACATCAGAGAAGAATAGAAACCACTACGGACCACAGCTAACAAAACAAGAATCCATAGTTGGAACTAAGAGAAGCGCGATCCCGCCATTTACCACTTTCCGACCGGATTTCTGAAATGGACCGTAGCACTCAAACGGTTAACCCTTTTGCTACTATAGAGCCGATCTATCGGCCCCGGGTGTCCATGCGCAAAGTGCAACACTCCGATTTCACCGCTCTGGTCAATTCAAAAGTTCGTATCAAATATAACTATTTAATACTGAAAAAATCGTTACTTATTTCTATAACTCTTTGGGACACGCTGGGATTAAAAGTGTCCCACCTTTTTGATGCACCGTAATGCATGGTGGGACATTTTTAGTCCCACCTTGATTTAGGGAAAAGGATGTGCTTTAATAAGTACCATTCATGAACCCATGTGGCACGGTGGGACTATTTGAGTCCAATCCTATAACAACAAATTCAATTGAATTACTATTATTTTTTTATGTTTTTTCATCACGCGATTCCTTTATTAGTAAAGATATACCAATTTTGTTTCATTTAAAACGCAATAAAATTTCTATGCAACATGGGTCTATTTTATTATCTGAAGTCCTGTGCCGCAAAGAGTTAATAATTCCTGTATGAAAACGCAAATATCAAATCAGGTCTGGTAGCAAAAGGATTAACACGTTGACTGCCGCGCGCATTTTACGTGGTTTGCCCATGACGCCAACATGATTTTCTTATTATGGGATGTATGTTATGTTGAAAAAAATAATATGTATATTTTCCTTGTAATAATAAAATTATTTTTGCGTGTTCCGTGCGGCATTAATTTCTTCAAACCATTATAGTGAAAGTGGTATTATTTAAAAATTTATCAGTATCGATATTTACTATTATTATGTATTTTACTATTGGTCGCGTCGCCGGCCACCGGTGGCCCCCACGGCAGTCAACGTGTTAACACGTTAAGCGCCACGGCGTTGAAATTTTGGTTTAGGCATCGTTGGTTTCTGAGAACTGACAATATCAATTAAAAAAAATAATACCTTACAATTCATTAATGGATTCTATTAAATCACATTAAACAAAGACACGACTTTTCTTTGCAGGCCTCTACAATTTTCTTCTCAAATTCTTAACAATTTTACGACCAAATGTTTTTCAATTAGTATCACACCACAGAGCCTAACGGAAAGTCGATGGAATAAGTTACAGTAAAGTTATGAAATAAAAAATAGTATACAGTCCACTTGAAATTTGTAAAAAGGGTTTCAGTCAGACCACAATCTTCTGATCGCAAAGCCCGCGTCATTTAATCGTCGCGAACCAAACCGTCGACGCTGTGACGCACAACAGAAGGAAAGGTGGTGAAAGTGACCAGGTTGAAGAGTTCGATATGGAATTTTATGATGAGTCCGAGTTGATGAGTTTACGACTTGGTCGTTCGACTACAAGACCGAACATGAACGTATCGACAAAGTAAACGGAGCATTGCCAGATTTGGCTGGAAATGTTACTCGATAGAATCAATCCACGCTCGATACCATCGAGGCATTTCTACGCGTAACTCTATTAATACGCATGATTAGGACGGAAGATCTTCATTATAGATGACAACCTTGGTAAACAGAAACGCTAATTGGTCCATTGGGTTGCATCGACACAGACACGTGTCGGTTGACACCTGTGTTTCGTGGAATTGTATTCATAAGCTGATGATCCACGAGTCATGCGGTTTCAGTAGCTTAACTCGAATATACTATTCCTGTTATCTTGTCTATCGGACTAGTATAGTCGGTATAAACTACAGACTGTAGTAAATTGACTGTCGTGAGACCTAATTCTGAACCCCGGGGAAGTTCGCGTCACTGTTTCAGCGTGAAACTGTCTTTGCCGCGAAATTCTGTTTAAAGTTTTGTACTCGTGTTAGTGGCACCCTATTATCAGTTACGTTACCGTGTAAATACGTTATCGATAATGTGAAAAAGAACAGAACTAATAGTAGTTAGTGTCGACGAGTTAGTATTCTGTTGCGATTTGTACAATTTCCAGAGAATTTTAGTTTAATTTTAATTTTATACGGACACGATTATTCGTTAACCTGTTAAGTGCGGAATTTAGTTTCCAAAGGCCACCACAGGGTGCGGAGTTAAAATCAAGCGATGACGTGTATACGCGTCAAACGCAAGATAAATGGCCCTACTATAAATTTTTACAAAAAATGAGAAATTATTATATTTTTATTAGTCAGAAAAATTTATTTTACATGACGTGTATACACGTCGAACGCACTTAACAGATTAAACTTCGTCAAATTATATGATGAACAATGTGAAGAAATAGTATGCTTCTTTGTATTATTAGTTGTAAGAGTCGCCACTACCTGCGACGGGACGGCGCCAGTAGATGGGCCTCTTGAGTGGTGGTGTGAATGTATTTATGGTTGCGAGTGAGACTGATCCGGATACGTTTGGAAAAGTGTGTCCGTGGACGAATCTTGGGTGGTCGAAAGAATGTTAGCGAAGAGTGTCTGGGTTATGTCTAGCGTATGTTTGAAACCGAGAAACTGGGCCTTGGGAATGAAGTCTACGTGACTGCGTGATTGGAAGGGATGGATGCAAAGATTTTGAGTGCGAGTGAAAAAGGGATGTATGTGGAAAAAAGATAGAACGATTGAGGGATGTGCATTTAAGCGAGTGAATGTTCGGGGCGCGAGAGATTTTGTGACAAGAGGACAGTAAGGAAAGAGAGTAGCGAGGAGAGACATAGAGTGATTAAGAGTATTGTTATTATTGTTGAACTTCAGTTATCTTTAATTGTTATTGAATAAACCAAATAATTCCCACGCGCCAGAGCTCAATTATTCTGACACAGACTTCAGAAAGTGTTAGTGTCTTCCGTGACTTCCGTTTCTTCCGATTCTTCCGTTTTTCCGTGTCTTCCGTTCTTCCGTTTCTTCCGTACTTCCGTGACTTCCGTATCTTACGTTCTTACGTTCTTCCGTTTCCTTCCGTTTTATTTCCGTCTCTCTCTCTCTCTTGTTTCTCCCTTACATAGTGTAGGTAGAGAATGTGTGTGTGTGTGCGGGAGAGAGAGACCCCTGATAAAACCTAGGTCTTAAGTTTTCGGCCGCGCCAATACGATGGAACCTCGTTTCCTATTGGTTCGGCCTGTAGCCGGAAAATAATATAAAAGACCCGAGGAAACATAGTTTTAGTTAGAATTGGAATTAGAGAGTTACAGTGGGGTGAACGAAGTGATTGGAAAAACCGTATACGCGACTGCGAGAGTTTTGACTATGGATGCGAAGGATGGTGTGTGTTAAGTCGTAAATTGCCGTTCCGCCATAAACAATCAGTTCCCTTAGAAAGGCGAATTACTTTACAAGCAATCGCCAGGAAAAACGTCACACCTGGACACCAGACGCGCCTGACCCAAGCCAAGGGACCAGGACGCCGTTAGCGGACGAAACAATAATCAAAATCCAGAGTCAAAATCGGACAGTCAAAAAACATCAGTCAAAATCAGTCATTCAAAGACAAACACACAAACATTCAACATTCAAACATTCAAACATTCAAACATTCAAGCATAAAAATACAGTCCACTAACATCGAGTAAGGGTTCCAGTCAGAATTCGATTTCTGAGGGCTGAACCCGCGTCGGTTAATCGTCGCGAACACAGCGCTCGACGCTCTGACGCATAAACAGTGTGCAAGGGGGAAAGGATGCGTGTGAGAACAGAGGAAAGAATGAGCAGAGAAAATGATAAAAGTGTGAATGAGTTCAGCGGCAAGAGAGTTCAGAATACAGCATCACAGTGTCAGGATTAGCGTCGGAGGAATTATTATACTTTATTAAACTATTAAACTTTATATACCAAAAACTCAATCCACTTGAATATATATATATCCCCGCAAAACTATCTCGTAGAAAAAATTTTAATTCATTTTACCAATTATCCAATACTATTAAGCCATCCAAAGCTTCTTAAAAAATTCCTTAAACTGCTCAGATTATTAGCTCTTGGGAACAATATATGTAAACGCATTGCTTGGTTTCACATAAACAAAAGCAAGCAATAATTTACTAAAGCTCCTGTATCGCACAAGCTATTCACAGAATAGATGCAGCTATTGTTCGTTCCCATTGTCAATGAATTGCCAGCGCCCAAGCCTACCTCTCCGTAGCGTAGTTAACATTTCGTTCGAGGTGCGAAGCATCGTTGAAAATTATTATCGCTTAGAAACGTGGCGGCTTTGCAGCGAGCAGAACGCGAACCTGCTGTCGGGGAACGTGGACCAAACCCGTATCAGCGCATCTAAAGGATTACGACTGAACGCTGAGAATGTTTCGAGGCGCAGGGTCGGTGTCCGCTAACAAAGCCCAACCATTATAGCCAGGAAATGTGCGAAACTTGCATGCACTGATACATTCGCATAATTGCGTTTACGTAAGAGTATGCACGATTCGCGTATTTCAAGTTGCTCGTTGTTTCAACAGCTTGGCTACCGTTATCACTCAACTATGCGTTTGTATGAAAACGTTTCGAAGTTCACGCTTCACGCGTGTTTAACGCGGTCTTAAATCATGGGATGTTGCAAGTTCCCGAAACGACGATCCATTTGGAAAGCAAAGATTACGAAATTGCAACTAATGAGTTCCTAAAGAGACGTACCTACTTGTGGAACCAATTACGTTAATGGCTAGCTTGTTCGTACTGCTGCGAGTTCGGTTGGGAACAGTTTCTGAACTCCATTTTGTTTTTCTGAGTTCTAGGTATAACGTGTTATGGTAAAACTATACGCTCGGATATTGTGATTCCTAATTAGCACTCTTGTAAGTTTTGAGAGGTTTCCATGACGTTGTTTTTCTTTTTTCTTTTTTGTGTTTGTTTTTGTTACGGTAAAAATAAAGTTTTCTTGGTTATTCTAAGTATGCAATTTGATGTAATAAATTAATAAGCTTATGCTAGTTTTATACATTATCGTTTCTATGAAATTAAATTTGACAAATTGTTTCGGAACGAAAGAATTGGGAAAGTAGTTTTCGAAGAATTTTCGAATCCTAGAGCTGATGATTTCTGAATTATTGAAATTCAGTTTCAATAATGAAATTAACCCTGCTAGGGCCCTTAAATTGTTTAGGATTCAGGCGTGCTCTCATTTCCCTAAAAACAAGCCAAATTATTGACAAAAATGTATTAACATGAAATGGAAACAAGAAAATTCGCATATCGATGATAAGTGTTTTATATATTTCTCAATATTAAGAAATTTATCGTCGAAAGGAAAATTCGATTGGATCAAAAATGTCCCAAGGGCCGTAGCAGGGTTATTAATCATTGGAAATGTGTTTGGAATCCTATGCAAATTGTTTTGATTGAACACAAGAAGTTTTTGAAAGAAAACTACGCGCAGTTAAAGTATTATTTCAGAAAACGATTTTTCACACGCACCTAACAATTCTAACTAATTGTAAACGATCAATCGATCGTTTTGATCTTCTAAGTTTCATAATTTCAGTCTTATTAATGTCCAAAAGGAATTTTCAAAGCTCAGTAATTACTATGAGTGTAACTCGTTTGAAATTATTATTGAACGAAGCCTTGCTAAAATAATAAATATTGATAATTCGTTGGTAGTTCATTGAATAATAGACTTATCGAAGCATAAATACAATTGAATAATTTCAATAAGTTAATTCATTACGGTAAGCATCCAACAGAAATCAAAATTTTATTTTGAACCTATTCGCTGAACCATACAGTCTATAGCATGAATTAACCACTTGGCTTGGTATTTAGTCGGCGACAGAACAAGCCATGTGTTGTATTTTATTTTACAGTACTTTTTCGAGAATAATCTGGGGGGAAAAAGTTATGAAATAAAACGTGTACTGTTTTTAAAGCTACGGTAGCATAGAAAACGTACATTTTGCTAGTTAAACTTATTCATTCGCCTGTCATGAATTGCGACAGAGAAAAAAATTAATTCGGCGGAACATTGCATGCAAGTTAAAACATAATACAAGACAAACAAAAAAATATTAATTTCGAATTAAAATAGAGTACGACTAATGTAACAAAAAGTATCTATTTGGCTGAAATCTTAATTTCAGTAATGTATAAAAATAATGATAAAACGATATTTGTGTTTACACTATCGCTAATAAGTATCCGAACTGTAGAAAATTCGTCAACTTGGTTAATTACTACTGACGGTGCATAAACGTTACTAAAATATATTAATTAATGACAAATTAATAACTGAAAGTAATATTTATTACTTTCTTAAGGAATCAATAGATTGTAAAGTAAAGCTATTTGTTAACAAAAACTTATCAACAGTGTATTAAAATTAAATGCACGATTGGTAAACATAAAATGCTAGAATTAACCCTCTATAGCCTGAATTTTGTCTGCTTATTGGAGAAAAAATTACGATTCATTACAGTTTTTTTACTTTGATTTGAAAATGTTTTAACTTATAATTACTGTAGATGGATTGTGATATCGCTATGGTAATACAGTAATCAAATTTAACAGTGCAGCGATAACTAAACAAAATTAATTTTTTTAAATATAGATACACCAGTTTGTAACTTTTAAGTCACACGGTCCCATAGAGGGTTAATTTCGCTGTTTAGTCCGTACGACGTACGGGCCAACTCAAAACCTACGCGCTTAACGAAAAGGCATTTTCTAAATATTATACCACAAACGGATGGAAAAAGAAATCTATAGAAACAATGCGTAGTATGTTGTTCGAAACGTGTCCAAGGAAAACGAGTAAGGAAAGGAACATGGTATTACTGTGAAGAATGCAACATTGGATTACGCATACCGTGTTCTAAAATTTATCACACGCGAATTAATTATTAGAACAACATTAGTTATTAGAATCATTTTTATTTTTAGAATAAACATTAGAATAATAACATTAGAATAACAGAAAATATGGTTTTTTCGTATTCTTATTACAAATAGAAGTAATACTGATTATAAAAAAAAGTCGAACATTTTTTTACTGCTTTTTGTTATTTTAGTGAACTGCGAAAGGGTTAATCACAGAAAGTCTTTCTACCAATTTAGAAAAACCCTATGTATCTAATCCATAAACATTTCAAATAAAAAAAAAAGAAAAAAGAAAAAAAACAGTTCCATAAAGTTAGACACAGGTTCCTATATCACTTAAAAGGTATATTCCCCTAAATCTAGTAAACAGGCACATTAACTAAAGTTAATAATATTGTAAATAATATTTGCGGTCATATATAAGTCACGTATAAACATAATAACCTAATATAACCACTATAAATTACTTTACACGTCCTAATGCAATGATATCAACTTTGCTTACAATTCAGCGTGAGGAATTGATTATAAATATTTTAAATAAAAAAAAAAGAAAAATGAATAAAAATTAGCTCAATAATTTCATATCAAACTACGCCTGAGATGTTTCTAAATTTCATAATCAATGTTTCTAAATCTCCCCACAATCGTTATCAAAATTAAAGAACCGAACCTCCAACGAGAGATATGAATTTAATTTTCAACTTCAGACAGCCACCACGCACGAACAACGTTATTCCAAATCAAATGGTTAAAAATACCTAATTAAACGCACTTATAATTCCCGCAGAAACATAACGGTGCCACTGTTTAAAAGCTCGCGAAACAAATTATCAACAAAATTCCATCGAAAAAGTAGCCGATTACAAGCAAGCCCAGCTATCGTTCAATTAAATTTCTAGCAACTCCTTGCATTTCGCATTGTCAACACTGTCGAGTCTCCTGGAACTAAAAAGTTCTAGAGTATGGGCTCGTTCAATCTACAATACTCCAAATTTACGTTCGTTCGGAGAACGTCAACGACATGCATAAGTTGTTGCTGACAAACCTCGGTCGTACCAGAGGAGAAATGTAATTTGTTTACTCGAAGGAACAGGTAATACGACCAGGGATAAGGAAAGCGGAAGCAGAGGGGTGAAGAGCGACGAAGACAAAAATAGGAAGCACAAGAGGGAAGCGGAGAAAACTGGAAGCACCATTGATCCAGGAGGAATATACGCCGTCTACATCGTAACTTTGATCGCGCTGTAAACAGAATATCCCGGCAACTGGGCTGTCCTCTCTTACCCCTTCAAACTTTTGTCTCTATCAGTGACAGTTGTAGTCCCGTAGGATGTTACGTACACCGCATGTATGAGGGCTGAAGTGTTCCTCTCACTTCCACCCACCCCTTGTAAATATTGACTCTCTTAGAATTCTATTTGCAGGTTGCAAGTTGATACGAGGACGGAGGTGAACGCTGCGTAGGTCGCAGTAAACTGGATGCCGCACGCTGACTAAATCTTGCGTTAGTCGTGAATACCAAATAGGTACGACGTGGCTATGCTTTGATCGATAGCGTTGGAAAGTTAAGAAAGGATAGTTTTCTCTACGAATCACTGCTGTCCACGGAGACAAGTTTTTATACGATCTAACACGTTAACGTGAATGCTATAGCATTCATTTTCACGACGATGCAGAATGATATGAATGCTATAGCATTCAAATCTTAATTAGGTATTTTTTAACCATTTGATTTGGAATAACGTTGTTCGTGCGTGGTGGCTGTCTGAAGCCAAAAATTAAATTCATATCTCGTTGGAGGTTCGGTTCCTTAACTTTGATAACGATTGTGAGGTGTTTTTATTATTGTTATTATTACAAATGATTGAAATTTAGAAACATCTCAGACGTACTTTGAAGAAATTATTTTCAATTTAATTTTATATAACCTTAAGTTTTAATTTTATTATTCATTTTAAGTTTCATTGTATAGAACGATTAAAATATGATAATCTGACTACCTTTATGAAATGTGTTTAACCCTTTGAGCGCTGAGTTGTGCGAAGTTAAGCGTGTGCTGTAGACCGCCTCCTTTTTGCGATGAATCATTCGTTGGGCTGTCTACTTTTTACGACGAAGCGCATGCTGGGCCCAAATTGAACGGCTGTGTGAGAACCCATATATGCGTTCATGGCCCAAATTGAATGGTTGTGTGGGAACCCGTATATGCGTTCATAGCGCTCAAAGGGTTAATCAAATTTGGGATATCACAACCAATTTAAACATAAAATGATTGTCAATTTTTGCACCTCGCTGAAACTTTTACCGTCCGCGAACGTGTTAGCACTTAAAGCGCCGGCCACTTTGTTCGAAACTTAACCCTCTATGACGCCGTGTGACTTCAAAGTTACGTGCTCGTGTATTTATATTTAAAAAGATTTATTTCATTTAGTGTACACTGTACTATTAAATTTTAAAAATTGTTATTTTAAAAATTATGCGATCAAAGTAAAATACTGTAATCAATCGTAGTTCTTTTCTCTGATAAACAAATAAAATTCGGACTATAGAGTGTTAAAGCGCGACAATATTCACGAGTCTTGTGGAAACATGAATTCTTAGAAATCGAATAAAACAACTTTCGCGGGACGCAAAATTTCTTTTTAAAAATTTTACGCGATCTTGGTAAGTGGTTTGAGAAGAAAATTGGGAAAAGTTGAAGCGGTTATGAGTGAAGAGAAATTTGAACAAAATGTTTATAGAAAAGTATGTTTATAGAAATTTTCGTCTCGGTTTAATTTTTGCATATTTCACACCTTTGCTTCTTCCATTTTTCTATACATTTTATTTTATATATATTCTTGCTGTTATTTGGGAGGCAAGTTTAATAAAAGCTAAGGTAATCGTTGAGCTACATTATAATATTTTGCTGCTTGCGCCACTTCCTCAGCTTTTCAGCTATGTACCTTAGATTCTAATTTTGAAGTTATTAGATACTTGAAGTTTTCACGAATACTGTTAATCTTACGAGATAAATTTTATAATCTTTTAGTAACGTTTATTTTTCTACAGATATTTGATAACTTGTTTAATCTATCGACTACTAATAAACGAAGCAAAAAAAGTTAACGGAATTGGTGATAAATGTAAACTAGAAAATTCAGTGAACTATTATTATAAAGTGATTTGTTAAGCTAGAAATTCAGCAATATATTGGTTCCTGATACGTTTATCACCTACCAACCAACCAATTCCTCTTTCCATAGAAATTGCATGGTGACCATACAAATCAATAATACCAAGGTATTACCAATTCGATTGTCTACATGTACCTGCAATAATATAATATGTATTGACGTTGCCGTATTGAATAGTGTTCATCGTCGATAACGAGCGTCGTAATTCCCTGAATTTCAACGTTCTACCGGTTTCAGTATTTACACGTTAACGCAATTTGGTGTGGACGTTTCATTAAAAGTAAAATCTTGATAGACAGAAATTACATAAATATGAATTTAATTCTTATTCGTCAATGCAATCGCTGATTTTTTATTTATTTATTTATATTCGGAGCCCCAGTGAGGTTCATTTCAGCTGTATATAATTTCGTTGACACTACACATTAAAACATGAAACTACAATGAAATTCATAATATTCAAAATACATGAACATTATAAAACAAAATTACAGTTTATAATTTTGAAGTTGACTAGTAACTTTGTTCCTTGCGAGCATAAGAGATGAAACTGCCGCACAACATTGTTGATGAATTGTATTAGCTTATTACGTTTTCACAGAGTTATTGAGACTTACAAAAAAACCTACACCACAATTTATAAGTATTTGACCGCTTGGTGGAATCGGATCGAAAAATTGATATTAAAGTTGTAATGCAAATACCCCTAAATAGAATGCATATAAATTTACACGATTGACATTGAAGCATAATCCTTGTATAAGTGTAAGAGAGAAATAGATAGAGAGAAATAGACCAATCACTGGCCTCCAACGGGAGTATTGACTCTGTGCCGCGCTTATGCTTTGACGAACAAGTCAGGATGTATCGAAGCAACTATTGACGAGTATTGAATAAAAGTTATATCAAATAAATAAATAAATTATTATTCGCGTAGAACAAATAAACTGAGTTTCAACACTCGTTCACAGTTGCTTCGATACACCCTGACTTGTTCATCGAGACACAAGCACAGCACGGAATCAACGCTCCTGATGGCGGCCAGCCGTCTTACTCGCTTTGCGATTGATCAGTGTTTTTCGTTAATAACTCGTTAACGGAGCTAAATTTCACATTTTCTCAAAGGAAAAAGTTACTTAGAATCATCTCAAGAATTACCGTTTCAAGGTTCTTTCACTTTGTTTGGGACATCCTGCATAATTTTACGATGTTAACACCTTGATATTTAACCAGTTAAGTGTGTTTAACGACTATATCCGTGATGGAGATGCGACAGAATTTTGTGTCACGACGGCTATATCCGTCATGCCTGAAACTTTGCTACAATTTAATATTTAAATTGTAATTTTGGCGAAAACTAAATTATATTCGTAAATTTTAATATTTTTAAAACGTTTAGAGGTCAAGACGAAATAAAACAAACAAATAAAAATTATAAATAATCTGAGTTGGATGGATAGCCATCGCTTGATTATCGCGACACACATTGGTGCGCGCTTTGCAAAGAGATCGCCACACTTAACTGGTTAATGAAAAATAATTCTCCATACCTATAGTATAGAGGTTTTTATTTAAATATAGTTTATAAACATTTAATTATTAAGAATTAAGTATAGGTGAGTGACTATGATGCGCAATAATAGACTATCAATCTTACGCTAATTCCTTAATCACGCAACACTCTCATTCGACGCTCTCTCAACACTCTGTTCTACTCTCTGATCAACACTCTTCCACACTACGTTCAACTCTTTTCTACTCTACTCTACGTTCAACTCAACTCTTCTCGTTCAACACACTCCCACGTTTCGTTCAACTCTCTGATCAACACTCTTCCACACAACGTTCAACTCTTTTCTACTCTACTCTACGTTCAACTCAACTCTCCTCGTTGAACACACTCCCACGTTCCGTTCAACTCTCTGATCAACACTGTTCTACGCTTTCTCCAACTCTCTTCGTTCAACTCTACGTTCAGTCCAACTCTGCTTACGCCTCGACCCATCATCCGTCCGTTGGGTCCGATCCCCGTCCCGTTACGCCTTTATTGCCTTCCATAAACTACATGTTCTTAAAACTACGACACTACAATAGTATTAAGTAGTATTAAATTTATTTATTGGGACACACTGCATAATTTTACGTTGATAACGAGAGAAATGGTAAATTCTCGTATCAACTGTGGCCAATTCGACTATAGATACATTATTAGAGCGCCAGTATCGTCCGTGGCTTGGTGCCACGAATAAGTTCAAACCGAAAATCCTTGTGCGCGGAAACTGATCTCAGAACTCACGGAGCATAGATTCGCGCTTAAGCGAGGCAAGGTTTGCCGGATTGTAAACACGTAAGCAGCGTTCCACGGCAAACCGGCATGAGTGACAAAACTTGGAATGGAGGAGAAATTTAGCGAAACTAACGCGACGAAGCGTATTTCTGCGCGCAGCGTGTACTTACTGACCGCGTACAGTAGTTGTGCGGTCGCGAAACGGAACTACGCCACCGGAAGGCATCCGAGGTACGGTGGAGTTCGGCTTTCGGCTTGGACTAATCAAAAGCCTTAATTGGGTTTCTGCCAGCAGAGATCTGACACGGCGGCTTCCATTTGTCGGTGCATGGATGAAAATCCGCAGAAATGCAGCGTTCCCGCTATTTCATCGGAAGTTCGATTATTCTGAGTCGATAGAGGTCACGCGTGATTATTATTCCTACGGCACGTTGAACCTTCATCCCGAAATTTTTGTTCGCTCACCTTTTCTCTCTTTTTTTTTTATTTTCTTCTCCATTCCGTTGCGCGTTCTCATGATTAGATTTTCGAGCATTCTAGCCGACACCAATTTGATCGTAAGATAACGAAGTAATTTACGCTTGAAATTTATGATCTTATAATTAGCGAGTGTCTTCGTACCAGGAAAAAGAAGGAAACGTTAATTCTAGATCACTAAACTGCTATAAAAATTACGACCTCCAATTGTACTGAATAATACCTTAATTTTTTATTGTCTAAGTCCCATAGTCACAAATATTTGTAATGTTTCTGTTTTAATAAAAATAATATTTTTCTAAATTACGTGCTTTCTTTCGGTTGCATTGTTACGAACGATTAACAGTAACGTATGCCACAAGTCACAGGGTAGTTTAGAAATCTAGAGTTAAGATACGAGAGAGTTTATTAATTAACCCTCGCAATACTAACGATTTAGGCAACCACACGGACCACGACTCCTGGGTCCACTCAGATTCGTAGCGCCTTCACGCTTTCATACGCATTTTTAATTGATTTTTTATTATTTTATCGTATTTTTTTTATTTCTCAAGAAAGGTGGTGGCAAGAGTATAATTGAAGAATATAAAAATGATAAAAAATAGAATTTGTTGTGCCCCTTTACAATTTATTCAAAACATACTATTTTATGCCGACATCAAATTTAAAACAGTTGAAATAAGTCTCCTGCGACCGGGTCCGAATAGACCCAGGTGTCGTATTGCGAGGGTTAACACTAGAAGTACCGACGATTACATCATACTTATTTCTACTGAAAAAATTATAATGAAAGGTATATAAAAAAATACGCAATCCAAGAGAAACAAAGTTTTATCTACTTTTTTTAACAAAAAATCACGGAAAATTGCCTTTAAGATGCCTTAGCAAATTTATAAAATTTCTGTAAAAAATTACGAATGGATCATTTTGACCACTTTGATAGTTCTAGTGTTGAATACTCTATCTTTATCCACTGATATTAGTATTTTATTACTGATAGTACGGTTGGTAGGTACTATTGAGAAGATTTCTGACATCTAAAACTGTTTGTGAAATAAATTATGCAAATGAAAAAAATCTATACTTTACTAATGTAAGGGTAAGCGAGAGAGAAAGAGAGAGAGAAACGGAAGGAAAAACGGAAGCGAAAGACACTAACACTTTATCGGAAGGTTTTATCAAAATGATCGAACTCTGGCGCGTAGGATTATTTGGTTTATTAATAACAATTACTTAAGTTCAAATATTACTTTTAATCAATATACGCCTCTCCTCGCTACTCTCTTCCCTCACGACACTCGTACAACACAATCCTCGCGCCCCGAACATTCACTCACTTAAGTATACATCCCTCAATCGCTCCATCTTTTTCCCACATATATCCCTTTTCACTCGGACACAAAATCTTCCCATCCATTCCTTCCAATCACGCAGTCACGTAGACTTCATTCTCACGGCCCAGTTTCTCAGTCCCAAACATATTCTAGACATAACCCAGACACTCTTCGCTAACACTCTTTCGGCCACCCAAGACTCGTCCACGGTCACACTTTTCCAAACATACCCGGATCAGTCTCACTCGCAACCATAAATCCATTCGCACTACCACTCAATAGGCCCATTCACTGGCGCCGTACCGTCGCAGGTTCAATCCTATTTATTTAGCGTTCAGTTTAAGACGGTTACATGTCTTAGAATATTAATAACCCGTACAAAACGGAAAAGCTAAGCAGTAACAGAAATAATAAGGAAACTTTTAGTTATAACGAATCAAGCGGTTTAACAGATTCATTTCATTTTCAGGTCTCAGAATGATTTCTCATTGTGTGTCGCAAATAATTTCACACACAATTGCGCGTTTCTGCTAGCGCAGAACGAATCCAAGAAACCTACTGTACCTTAATTTTTTAAGACACATTTGTTTTAATGTAACTTTACCGAGAAACGTCTGATATTCAAATAAATCAGTTCTGCAGCGGTTCGCAATGGCGTAACCCGTGCTGTTACACAATTGTTATTATAATTTGCAACCTGTACGTCATGCTTGGCGACGTGATACTGTATAACTACACGACCGGAAGAGAACCAGCGAGCGTGAGTTCAAGTTTCAGCTCGGACTAATCAAAAGCCTTAATTGGGTTTCTGTCAACAGAAGCTTCATATTGACCGGTCCATTTCGCGGCGCACAAATTTTGCCCACGCGCGATTCTAACCGTAAACTCCGATCTATCGTCATATCGGAATACATTTACTTAGATTTTTATCTCGAACCTGATTTTGTGGGAATAATGGTTCGTTTAAAATTTCTCTTGCACCGGTTGACTAAAGTCAAACTAAAAGCATATTCGCTCGATTCTTCTATTCTGTTTTCTGCTCCAAGACTGAACCAATTAGAAATTAGGTTTAGTTTTGATACGACGGAAAATTTGGAATCCTGCGATACCTGAATTTTATAAGAAATGGTTGAAAGGGATCTCTCTCGCTCTCAAACACACACACACACACGCTCCCTGGATTATAAAAAAAATATATACCGTGAGAACAAAAATGACTCAACGCTTTAAAAATTTTCTTAAACAAAAATTACAGAAATACCATCAGAAAACTTGGAATCCTGCGATACCTAAATTCTATAAAGAATGGTTGAAAAAAATCCTTCTAACTCTCAAACATACGGACTCACTCCTTAAATTATAAACAAAATATATCCCGTGAGAACAAAAATGACTCAACGCTCTAAGAATTCTCTTCAACAAAATTCACAGAAAGACCACCAGAAAACTAAGAATCCTGCGATACCTAAATTCTATAAAGAATGGTTGAAAGGGATCCCTCTCATTCTCATAGATACACACTCGCTCCTTAGATTATAAAATAAATATATCCCGTGAGAACAAAAATGACTTAACGTTCTAAGAATTTTCTTAAACAAAAATAACAGAATGACCACCAGATGTGTCTGTTGCTAATTTAAAACTGAAGAGCCTCAAAACTGCTAAGCAATACAAAAAACACTTCTTAAGAATAAAGGGACCCTAATTTTCTCTCTTCCCAACTCGCACTACATATTGTGTCTTCAGAAACGAATATTGTAGGTAGAGAATGTCTTGGTATGTATGAGAGACAGAGAGACCCCTCATAAAACCTAGATCTTAAGTTCTCGGCCGCACCAATACGATGGGACCTCGTTTCCAATTGGAAAATAATATAAAAGAGTCTAGGAAACATAGTTTTAGTTAGAATTGGAACTAGAGAGTTACAGAGAGAGTTATACAGTTTAACTCGACCACTGTAAAAAGCTTTTCAAAATACACGCTACTATTCCTACAATATACAACGAAACAAAAGAAAAGAGCGACTCGGTCGATTAACGAAACAGAAAAATCACAACCAGATGACACAAAAACTCCATCAATCGATCGCACGGCACAGTCACGATACAACAAATCGACGCGACGTACACAATAACGAAGAGACGATATAAATACCAACCGCATCGGCGCGTGCAAGATTATTAACACGAGAAATTTAATTCCATTTGTTCTCGCGCTCTTCGAAATACGATTCGACGGACAGCGTGGAGAAGAACACACAGGAATCGGAAAAAATTTGTTATGCTCCAGAAAAGTTAAAAGATCCACGGAATTCGTTTGAACGGACCCGAATGGATTACCGATGATGCGCTACCATTGTTCGAGTTCTCTGACGAGCGGAAAATCGAAAGTGGCGCGAGCGTACGAGAGGCGAACTTAAATTAGATTTTCTTTACGCGGGCCCACTAACAGACCGGAAATACAGGACCGAGCGCGATGGAAAAGGGAAGAGAACAACGAAAGGATCGACGGGAGCTCGAAGGGAAAAGAGTTGTCGCGAATATCGCAATGAAATTGAATATTCATCGGTTTCAAAAGAAATCAAAGCTGGCTTGAAAGAACGTCGGATTGTTCCGCACTTTCTTTGTCCCAGTTCACGTCGCACATTTTAAATCGCTCGACGGTTGTAACAGACTTTCCGCGCACTCGAAACTTCTCCACGAATTTATGCCTCCCTTTTTTGCCTAATTTAAATAGCCGGTTCGGGCGGTTTTGTTACGAAATTTTCTGAAACGCCGATAACACTCGCGGAAGATTCATTTGGAAACTATTGTGAACTGTTTGTACTGAATATAATAGGAATTAAGCACGTTTTTGCTTCTACTTTTTAAAATCAAAGTCTTGTTGAATAATTTTGATCTCGCGTTTGAGAAAAGAGGGTAATAGCGGCCGCTTAACTAACAGTTACGGTTAGTTAATTTTAGTAAAACTAAAATTAGTTAGTAGTGTAGAGTTAGTTTTAGTAAAATTAAAATATGAGGAGAATGATAATATTTATTGAAAATTACTGTTTACAAAGTTGAACTATCCAACTATTTATAGAATATAAAAATAGTTTTATATTGATTTATTTAACGTAACTAAGAAATAAACGCATGTTTTCAACGACCGCTATTATCCCCGCCTTACTATACATATTATTATCACTTACTACTTATTTTCATTTTTCATAAAATAAACCGGGAGGAACACTTGTAAGCGAAAAAACAAAATAATAAAATTTATTTGACATTAATCAACAACTGATGTAAATTCTAACTCAATATTCAACGAGTGTTCCGTCAGTACAGTGATATTCTACTTCTAAGTAGTAAGAGTCAGTAATGAGTCAGACATAAGCGAGGAGTAAATTCTATCGCGTTCAGTCTATGAAACTTAAATATAAAAAAATACTTATTGCTCTCGCAAAATAATGTGTATTGTTACAATAAATTAATAAACACAAATTCTAATTAAATTGTTTCTAAAATCCTTTCCATAACATTATGCAAAATTTTTACACACTATGTTCTCTACTATGTTTATATTCTTTTAACTCTAGCCATGGTTCCAACTACTTTAACATATCAAACGATTAAAAAAGTAACAAAAAACAAATACATAAATAAATAAATAAAATAATAAATGAATGTATTGTGGGAGATGAAAAACCATTAGTGAAAATCTGGCGGTTAGAACTAGGACGAAAACATGTTTGTCTCATGAACTGATGAGGCACGCATGTTTGTCGCTCACCGGTCTCAAAGACCGATGTGCAAAAATTATAAACGCAAGTAATAGATGAGCGACCGAGAAAAATGAGTACGAGAAAGAAAGTGAGAGAGAGAGAAAGAAAGTGAGAAAGAGAAACAGAGAATGTGTATCTGAGAGAAAAAAGAACGCAAAGTATGATGATCGCGAGAATGGCTGTGCGAGCGAGAATATATGTTTGGTTTAGGAATAAGATATAAGAGGGGGGGACACGAGGAGACGCTAATTTTTAAAAAGGGCAAACAGTGAGATCATTAGAGCGAGCATATAGAGAGAGTATAAAGAGAAATTTCACATGGCGAGCGTTAGCGATGATAAATCTATAATTGTAACCGTTAAAATTAAAATTATTTTCACCGACAGCACGTAGAATAATTATCTTATCCGATAACCTTACAATATCCTTAGAGTATTATAAATATAGTTTAATATATATGTTATCAAGCAAGAAATTTTGAAAGTTCTCTTTGAATTTCGGGCGTAAAGAGAAAGGAAACAAGGAATTTTTGATAAAATATGCTCATAAACCGTAAAAACTTTCGCGTGCACGCTGCGACCTTATCTATTTTGCAGCCGTTATTTCCGCGAGATCTTTTAAATTTTCAGTGCTTGACGATATCCTTGGGTTGTATTTACAATTCACAGTGAGCATGCCTCTAAAGTATCTGCAGCAGTTGCATAAACATCATCTTTATTCCGCGTCGTACGCTACTTTTACTTGAATTAAGGTGAACTTACAACTGTGATAATGTATTATGTATTATTTAACAATCATTCCACCGTTGGTTTAATTTCCATGATTCTGAAGATCTTTGATAAACGATACATCGTAGATACATATAATATTTATACTGTACTTCAGATCAACGCTAAATAAATTACAAATTAATATTAAAAATAGGAACTTAACGCATTGTATGCGGCCTATTTTTCGCGATTTAATTGATTCCCAAGGATATTGCACAAAAAAAAAAATCCTCAATAGTATCTTACCATCAAAAGACATTATTTTATAAAATATAATTCCATTCTGATATACGAAACAACAATAAAAAATCAAATATTTATTTACTACTTTACGGATTTGTACGTGTCCCATAATTAATCGATATACTAAAAACATATTTGTACATGTCTCGTCTACAATATGTTCAAATAAAATATGGTTCAATATTGAAATTATATAAAAATAATATTGGAGAATAGAATAAAAATTTTGGAAGGGGATACGTTCACGATATTAACCCTCTATGGTGACTTAATTTACAAACTAATGTATCTATATTTTAAAAAATTTGATTTATCTAGTTATCACTGTTCTATTAAATTTGATTACTGTGTTACCATACCGACTCCATGATCCATCTATAGCAATTATTAGTTTAAACATTTTCAAATCTAAGTAAGAAACTGTAAGCAATCGTAATTTTTTCTCTGATAAGCAGACAAAATTCAGGTAATAGAGGGTTAATTTTTCTAAATATTTACAAAAATTAATCCGAATATTGGAAAGAGTTACGATAGGTTCAGGGTGTACTAATTTTACTTAATGTTTATAAAAATGACCCAACTAGTTGCATTTAAAGCTACGTGATCCCAAAGAATGTATCTCATAACTAAGTGTCTCGAACAAGCGTAAACATTTTCCCAGAGATTTTATACCGGTTGGCTGCTTTCATGTACCGTAGCTATTTTATGAAGCGAGACTAGGAGCTTGAATTATTGTCGTTCTGTATAGTCAATTTTGCACAATTAGAGGCTTAAATAAAAGCGCTTTGTTAAACGTTTACAATCTGTGATAAAAATAACATTATTTCTGTAGAATTTTTGCGTTAAGATTTTGATGATTTTTTAAATTTATTATTATAGAATATTTAAGTAAAAAAATGAAAATCGACAGCGATACTGTATAAAGAGTAACTTTTAAATCAACAGTAAATTATAATCGAACGTTCAATGATTGTTTCGTAAGCTCAGCGATATTATCTTCTTTTTCTAAGTAGTAAGAGTCAGTAACCAGTCAGACATAAGCGAGGAGTCATATAGCCGTGTTCAGTTTCATTATTAACGTGTTGTTACATATTGTATTGTTCAAATTTAAATAGAATAAAATTTTATTACACGCAGAAAATTATTTGTACTGTTATAGTACATTATTAAATGCAAATTTTATGCACGGTATTTATAATTATCTTCCACATGTTATTAAATTGACAGCTTGAAATAATGTAAGTATACCCATCGAAATATAATTTCCGCGTTAATTAATGCCACTAAATTAATGTTACATAATATTAATAATAAATTGACGTTTTGGAAATTCCGAATTATTCTCGAAGATTAATATAGCTGAAAATTTATTATATTATTCTATTTTTTATCATAATTCCATTATATTTCTAAACTCATAAATGTACTTTATATATTTAATTTAGTGAAGATAATACAATAAGTTCTATTTTATTAAAGTAAGTTGCTTGCAACTTCAGATCATTTTTTATTATTACTTGATAACCTTTAATTATTTAGGTTTAAGCTCGTTTATTATTTTTAGTGTATAATTTACGTTTCATAATTTAGATATTTAAAATTTCAATATAATAAAAAACATTTCATTTACACCGGTTGCACGTAAAAAGAATTGCATCGTAATAGAGAAAAATTGCTCATACAGTAAGACTTATTTTATAAAATTATTTAATAATAAATCAACGTAACACATAAGTTGCTTTCAACTTAAGATCATTTCTTATTATTATTCGACAACCTTTAATTATTTAGGTTTAAGCTCGTTTATTATCTACTATATAATTTACATCTAATTATTTAGATATTTAAAATTTCAGTATAATAAAGAATATTTCATTTACACCGGTTGCACGTAAAAAGAATTGCATCGCAATAGAGAAAGCTTGCTCCCTTTGAAACGTGCCTCTAGGTATACTCGATTTCGCAAAAAGTCTAAATTAAGCAAGGAAATTCATGAAAGACTGAAAAATTTTTCATTACAGTTCTTCATTCCGCGCTAATAATTCTCTACATCTTAAAGGATTACAGGCAGCGTCAAGGACGAATTACAAATGACTCGTATCGTGTACTTTAAGCTTATTTCCTCGCGGTATCTCATAAATATTAACGCGGGTATATTGCAGCTAGGGCCTTCTGCAATTTATATCGTCTAAACAACGTGGCCACGCCGCGTCAGACGAGACACGCGATTGGATATTCAACCTCGTCGGAAATGTAAAATGTATCAAGCGATATTGCCAGCAAATGGGTTTCTCCTCTCTCTTATCGACGACTTAAATTTATTCTCAATTAACAAAGCAACGAGCGTTGCGTAGACTTTTTCCAATAAGTTCACTTTTAACCCCCTGTGACCGGAATTTTGTTCAATTATCAGGAAAAAAAATTTGCATTCGTTGCTATTTTTTGTTTCGATTTGAAAACTTTTTTAACCAATAAGTACTATAAATGATCTTACTGATATTAGTACAGCGGTACAGTGATAAAATTTAATACGATTATAAGTAAATAAATAAAAACTTTTTAAATATAGAATGGGTGTGTAACTTCTAACAATAAGTCATATAGTACTACGAAGGGTTAAAAAAGTAATATCAATACCTAAAACAGCCATATACTTTTGTGACCACAAATTATGTATTATTAAATAACGTATCGCCGTTTAGTATTGATAGTGGCACGGCTGAAAAATTTTTAAATTTACTTTTGTTAAAAACAAGGTTTGTGTTTCTATTTTTAGTTTCAAATTTGTTAAAAGCCACAACAATTAATTAATAATTATATACTCTAGTTCAGTTTTTGTTATAGCCTATTAAATTTCAACTAGATTTAGTCGGTCTGAATACACAAAAAACACTGAATATTTAACGCGGAAATTCAAGATGATACTCGCGAGTTCAGTTTGGAAAGAGGAGCCTTTCTTTTCGTTTATTTTTCAAACAGTAATAATAATTAAGAAAGTTTGTGTCTAATATTTCTAAAAATGTAAATTTTAAAAACGTTACATCTTTAAAATTTATTTCTTTTGTGTTGCTTCGCTATTAATGCTAAAGAGCGATATGTATTTTATAAAAATCTATGGTTCCCTGTAAGAACTAATAATGGACATCATTTATGTATGTGTAACCGATTTTAATGAAATTTACGTATAATATAGTGTTTAAATAATATTTGACACGTGTTTTCTTTTATCTGCAATCATCTATACTTAGAGGGTGAAAACAGAACTTAAAATTAGGGATGATAAATATATTTTCCTTAATATTTCGGAAATTATTCACACTATTACAGAGTTAAGTCTGTCATTAAAAATTTTACAATTTTTCTACAAAGTGAATAGATTATAAAATATGAAGGAAAATGTATTTTTCATTCCAGACTTGGAGCTGTTTTCACCTTCTAAATATGGATAGTTGAAAATAAAAAAGAACAAAAATACGCGTGTGATGAAAAATATGTATGCGATGTTATTTGTGAGTCACACGGCGCTATAAAAGGTTGAATCAGTGTTTTTCAACCTCCAGATTAATATTGGGTCGCGTTAAATTCTTAATAGACCGTGAACTGATAACGAATTTAAATACTAATATAAATAAGCTTAAACAATGAAAAATTAAATTGGAGCATTTCAAATCGGATTTGTCTGAACCGATCCGAGTAGAAATATACGGGATATGTATGATTTATTTATAAAATATATAGTGATTCCAGTATGTCAGGCTATTGAAAATTTTATATCATAAATATTTAGATCGTTGTACCATCTCAAGCAAATTTCTAAAAAAGTCAGAAAGGTTCAGAAATGCCAGGTTAAATGTAATTCTGAATTACTGCAAGCATTATTATAATATAATTCAAATATTGTACTAATAATTCAACTCTTTATTTTGACAATTATTTATACCGATGAGTCAACAATTATTACTCTCTGAATTCACTGAATATAATAATTCAAAGTTATCTTGATATCTCAGAAAATATAAAGCATAAAAAAAACCAAAATATATTCATCTAATCAGACTCCTTAAATAAATAAAGTGGTAACTTGATAATTTGAATATAAATTTAGCATTTCTAAACCTTTTTTATTTTTAAATACTCCTTAAATAAATATAGTCGTAACTTGATAATTTGAATATAAAACTCCTTCAATAAATAAAGTGGTAACTAGATAATTTGAATATAAGACTCCTTAAATAAGTAAAGTGGTAACTTGATAATTTGAATATAAGACTCCTTAAATAAATAAAGTGGTAACTTGATAATTTGAATATAAATTTAGCATTTTTAAACGTTTTTTATTTTTAAATACTCCTTAAATAAATAAAGTGGTAATTTGATAATTTGAATATAAGACTCCTCAAATAAAGTGGCAACTTGATAACTTGAATATAAATTTAGCATCTTTAAAAGTTTTTTATTTTTAAAAATTCGACTTTGCAGTAAAAAAATTCCGAAAAAATTCACTGATATGCACCCAGTGGGCTAGAATATCCATGATTTTTCTCGAAATTTTCTACTCTATAAAACAAAAAAAATGGAGCACAATCCATAAATCACGTTTCACCCCCTAACTACCCCAATAGTCGAGATAACGGGTTGATACTTGGCAGAGAAGATTTTCCTTAAGGGACTTATCGATTAGTATATACCAAGTCTAATTTGGTTTAGGGGGCACTTTTACCATGCTTACTCAGCTATACCCATTTCAAATATTTCATATCAAATATGTTTTTGATGAACTCAACAAATAACAAATTATTTCAAGTTGTGATATCAGTCAACGCACCCCGTAAATTTTTCATTATCATTATTAGACGCCGCTGGAATTTATAATAATTTAATTCACAATTTAACCGCGCTAAATCAACGCTATACGAAATAAATAATTGGCTCGGGCAGTCGTCAATTTAATTCTCAATCAAATGGTCGAACTCATACAACGTCCGTCAATTAGACGCGACAGGAGTCACGTGTTAAATTCGATTAAAAATTTCAGGCAAAACGGAACAACGATTGAGATTTTTTAACGCGCCTCGAGAAGTTGCAGACCACGGAACTGGTTGGCACGGAAAGTTTCAAATTCGTTGCAGCAATGTTACAAAATTAATTTCGAAAACTTTCTTCCGCAGCTATTAAGGTATTTCTTTGCCAACTACCGGCATTTCCACGAAATTATCCGAATGCCGTGGAATCTACGATAAATTATATAACAAAGCTTATAAATACTTGATCGCTTTGAAATATCTGCAAGCCCTTCTGTCGGAAAGCGCGGTACGATTTAATGAAATTAAACGTCTCTTTCTCTACGATTCCGTTCACTGTTTTCGATATTCCAAAATCTCATCCTAATTTCACTAACGATGAATGCTAGCCGTTTCGCGTGTTTTTAATTCCTTCTTTCGGTACGCTTTATGCGGCTGTGGGTAAGCTATGCGACCAACTGAAAAAGTTAATTAGTCTGCGGCGCGTTAATGAACTTATGATGCGAACAATTAAAAGACGAGTGGGCTAGCAACGTCTTAAGTTTCGCTTTGTTTCTCTCGCGAAAGGTCCAGGAAATGTCAAAAATTTTAAACCGCTTTAACCGATATTACAGCCAAGCCTAAAGTATTAGCCTCCCTTAACACTAGAACTACCGAAGTGGGCGAAATAACTGGTTCGTAATTATTTATAAAAATTGTATTAATTTAGAAGATTGTATCTTTAGAGATTTTCCTTAATTTTCTGCAGAAAGTACAAATGAAGGTTTATCCTTCTTTTATTATATATTTTTACAACTACCTATCATTTTCACTTTTTTTTTTGCTACAAATAAGTATACTTTAATCGTCGGTAGTTCTAATATTAAAACTAAAATATTTTAATCCATTTGTTATATGAAAATTTAAAGCTTCGTAATATATTCGTCGTGTAAGGTACCTATTACTATTAACTTGAGAAATAGGTTTTAATTAAATCAAGTTTTAATTAAATGGCTGCAATTAGATCAAAAAATTTTATAGAATTTCTCAGTCAACCAGTTTCTTAAATAAAATATTCCAAATTACTTATAAGAGTGGAAAATATTTCAGAAAATTATTGTTCAGCAATATTTTTAACAGGTTGCAAGAAATTTCTACAGCCTTCTTTTATTCCACCAAAACAGCAAAATTTATATCACACGAAAATTGCAACAATTTTAATTACGAAAAGAGGTGTGCCACTGTTGCATCTACTAGTGTCTATGAAATTATTTTACCACTAAAAAAATATTTCATATTACATATAATATGAAAAGTTACAAGAAATTTCTATAGCCTTCTTTTATTCGATGAAAACAGCAAAATTTATATCAAACAAAAATTGCAACAATTTTAATTACAAAAAGAGGTGTGCCACTATTGCATCAACCACTGTCTATAAAATTATATTACGATTAAAAGTGAAATATATGATACATGAAATATTTCAAAATATATATTTCATATTACATATAATATGAAAAGTTACAAGAAATTTCTATAGCCTTCTTTTATTCGATGAAGACAGCAAAATTTATATCAAACAAAAATTGCAACAATTTTAATTATAGGAAGAGGTGTGCCACTATTGCATCTACTAGTGTCTATGAAATTATTTTACCACTAAAAATCAAATATATAATACATGAAATATTTCACAATATATATTCCATATTACATATAATATAACGTATAAATATCTCACATATAATATTATACAATGCTCTATAAACATTCGGTTAATCCTCCGAACCCCGAACAATTTAAAAAAGCTTAAACCTACTTTCTATCCAACATTCTTGACCAAAGCCTCCGACGATGAAACAACAATTTTTCAAAATGTACACAAAAAAAAACACATCCGCGTTAAAAATATTTCCTTGTCGGTTATTTTCAACCATTCGCTCCCGCGAAAATAAAATCCAACTTTAATAGCTACAAAAATGTTCCATAACTCCATAAGTTAAAAACAGCGATAACAATGGAGTACTTTGTGCATTCTCCACGCACAGTGAACATTTCCAACAAAAATAGCCTTCTATGGAAACGAAAAAAAAAAAAAAAACTCCTTCCGCGTCCTGCAGCATTTTCAGGAAGGAACGATTCGCTAGCAAATGCGTCGAGCATACACAAATCGCTCCTAAACTGGAAATATTTTATACAATTTTTACAGCATCGCGTCTCTCGAGCTACAACGTTTCCGGCGAACGTAAGATCCTACCATCGAGGAAATTTCCAGCGGACCGACGAAAATCCCTTTCTCTGCGGCAGCGTCGTAATACCGGAAGCGCAGAGCCGGCGCGCGCTCGCAACGGGAGAACGTATCGGAACAACTTTTTATTACTTCGCGTGACACACTTTTCCCCGTGGATGCGCGGACCAGGCGGGGAAAAAAAATTAATTAGCCGACCTTACATTAACGAAGCCTCGGTCCAAGTGGAACGCAGGTGAATTAACGTTCTCTCCTCTCGCTCGACTCTCGCGGGAAAACGCGAAAACTTCGCAGTGTCTCGCCTTCCGGTAAGGATTAAGCGGTTACAGAGACGTCGGTGGAACGTGGACGAGCAACGGTGCCGCGGAGAACGATATGTTATAAATAGGACCGACATAGACGGCGAACGTGTGCGCGATAACGTTTCCATGACGGGAAGGAAATTTCTGCGATGAGTTATTACTTGAAGCATCGCAAGCATAAAGCCTCTGACAAGGTACAAAGCTTTCGCCCTTTTGCATTCTTTTTTTTTCTTCTTTTCTTTCTTTTCTTGTTCAAGCGTCGTGAGAATCTTTATACACGTTTTTTCTTCGTTTCTCGTGGTGAATGTTTAGAATGGAATTTCCGGAGAATTGTAACGGTGTTTGATTCAGTACCGAGGCTTGAGCATTGCGTTTGTTGGGATTTGTTATGTTATGGAATTTTGGTAGTGATAGACGATTGTTTTTGTGAAATAGAATTTAATGAAAAATGTGTCTCTCTTCAAAATTGTGTAGGTTGGTTTAAGAGGTGATTCGTGAGGTAATTTTGATGAAGTTATTTTTTGATTTTCGTTAGCGAAAATGGCGGATTTGGGTTTGTTAGCTAGATATTAATGCTGGAATATTTGTATTCTTGTCGCGGGGAACTGTAGAAGATATCTTAGGTAATTTTGATGTTATTGAAGATTTTTGAAACTTATTTTTTTATTCCGCTTTAGATACTTTATAAACAGGTTTGTGTTTATTTATAGTAAAATGAAAAAAGAAAATTTGTTTGAACTACAAAAACATTTTCTCGGTTTGAATTCTTTGTGATACTATTATAACTGCATGTATCACTATTTATAATTCTGAATGCACTATAAAAGTATAATATCGTGGTGACTTTGTATTTTTAAAATAACGATATATATGTTAAAAAAAAAAACAGTTTAAGTGTTAACACGTTAAACGCTACACTAATTTTGGTCGACTTTGTTAATTTTGTCGGGCTATGTCCTATGATATTAATTTAAAAACATTTGGTCGCAAAATAGCTAAGAATTTAAGAGAAAAATTGTGAAAGCTTGCAAGAGAAAGTCGTACCTTTGTTTAACGTGGTTTATAAAACCCATTAATGAATTATAAAGTATTATTTTTTGAAACTGATACGCCTAAATGAAAATTTCAACATCGGTTCGCAGGGACCGGCGTAGCGCTTAACGTATTAAGGGTTTTAAGGTTACGTCACAGCTCACGATAAATTAACCCTTTGCGGACGAGCGCCGCATATATGCGTTTTACGCAAATCATCAAATTGGCCGAAGAACTCGTATATGCGTTTGGCGAAAACAGTTGATAGAGCCGAGAAACGCATATACAGTCGCGTCGGAAAGTAAGTTAACGATTAGCGTCGCGCATAAAAATTGAAGAAATGAATGTGATAATATTCCTCCAAACATATCGTCGCCTGTTAGTATTAAAGATTTCAAATTTTGACTCGTCGCTCCAAATAACCGACTCCCAAAACACAATTGGCTTCTTCAAGTATTGCGTTGCAAATTTTGGCATCGATTCAGCGAAACCCCTCAGTTCGATACGGTCACATATTTTTTTAACACCAGCTTTAGAAAGCTTGAAGTCTTTCGCAATTGAAGATAAGGAATATCCTTCTTTTCTGCGTTCAAGGATCCTTAATCTTTCTTCGGCCGATCGTTCTCCACTTCTTACCATGCTGAACAAAATATTACAGGTTATCATTTCAGTTTTAGTTTGAAATATTAATAAAAGTTCCATAAGTGCTTTAGCGACATCCAAAAAGAATTTAAGAGTAAATATTATAACAGTCGTCTGCTAAAAACGAAGAATTATGTGATCGTTAACTTACTTTCCGACGATGAAATGTGCTCCTTCAAAATTATTAACTCTATATCTTAGTGAATTATTTATAGAATCAAATGCCAACAATATTGGGGGACTGCTAACAATTGTTTTATCCAAAACTGTTATTATTTGCACAACCAATAGATGGTTTGTATTATTTATCAACACATAAGTAATTTTACGTAAGCCGTTAACTTACTTACCGACGCGACTGTATATGTCCCACCTAAATGCATGTCGATGGCCGAGGAATTCAAATATACGTTCCGCGAAAACAACTGATAGAGCCGAGAAACGCGTATATGTGTTTCTCACTAATATGATCGATGAAGCTAACGTTTCATCGTCAGAAGAATTCTTGTATCATTTATTTATCCTGTGGAAAATCTGTGTATATACATATAATACGTCCAGAATTTGAGTTGGAGTGCTATGAACGAAATCCGCGGTTAAGCGGAAATATGCGCTGGCAATTTTAAATGACTATCGCGGCAGGAGCTCGGCGCCACGGTACGGTTCACTTCGAACCGTCCCGTCCGCAAAGGGTTAAGCACGAAATCTGAACCGAGTCAAATTGACGGGTTCCGTAAATCTAGTGTTAACTAAACTTACCAATTCGCCCAAAAATTCATCTGCAGCTCGAATATGCCCTGTCACCGATTCGCTCCATCAGTCCTGACTGTTCACGAACGAAGCGATTTACACGACACTACCGTGAGTAACGCGACGAAACGATTTACACGATACCGCCAAGGATTACACGACGAAACGGCATACGCGACACCAACGACCGTTACGCGACGAAACGACAACGTGCGATCGAATTATTAAAACGCTACGAGACAATACGTACGCGAGACACAAATTATTTCGAACATTCTACGACTTCGTTTTCCCGTGTGTTCGAGCGTCTCTCGTCGAACGTATCCTTCGAACGCGTATATAGAACTGTGCGTCGAACCTTCGATCGTGTCTCGAAGCTGCGTCGTACCGTGCCTATGTTCTGAAAATGTTGTCCGGCCTTGGGCGCTCGAATTCTTAGAACGGCCAGCTTAACCACTTGCGCTGGCGAAAAATTCAGCGACGCGTGTAGCAGAACGGTCCAGCGTAACTCACTGAGAAGCGTCATAGAGCGTTCGATGCCTTAGAGAAATCGGAGAAGGATTTATATTTTTTAAACTAATTTATTTTCTGTAAGGTGGAATCAGGATTCGAACGGTTTTTCAGAAAAGAGTCTGTAGGCGTTTTTGATATGCGTTTTAATAATGCGTGTGTTCGCTCTGAAGGCGGTTACAATAATGTCCTTTCCTTGGACTATCGAGGAGTCGTGAGGACGTTCCCGCCAGTATATCTGCCTGAGTTTATTGCCCTAGGTCCCAAGGAATTTCCCTTAAGTGGGGAAGTGCCTTGACGAAACGCATATGGCCTGCTTCAGCCGTTCGTCTACCGCGATTTCTCTAACATTTCGACCTAGAACTTTTGCTGTCCATTTTAGAATATGGGTTAAATATTGAGAAGTGTGCGCTATGCAGTGCAATAATAATCTGTGCTCTGGCAAACAATGCCTCCCGATGTGGCACGCACGTCATTTTTGTTTCTGTGCATACCACCTCGTTGGCGATTCTGTGACAAAAGCATCAGGACGTGCGTGGCACGTCTTTCCAGCGCAAGTGGTTAATTGGAAATTGCTTACGTTTGGAATCGTGGAAATTCAGAGCGGTCGAGACCAAAACACACGGCCTCGTTCTCGCATCTGCGTCTCTGTACTAATTGTTCATTCGCGTAAACGCGTACACTATACTTGTATGCAAGGTGCAAGGTTTATGATGATAATCATAGATTCGTGGATAATTGAAGTCTATTTGTTATCGCTTTATTCGTTATTAGATATTTTTTCACGACACTGATCAACACGTGCTCCTGCAACATGGCGACTTGGATGCGCATAATCACTGCGCGTAGCCAAGATTCCTAACCGAAGTTCGGGTGTTATTCACGGTCTGTGATTGGTCACTGTTTTTCGTTAATATCTCGTTGAAGAATTCGAACTCGAGATTTTCGGTAAAGAAAAATTTGACTAAAATTATCTCAGGAATTTTTCTTTAAAAGAATATACACTGTTTCCGGGAGATACTGTATAAATCATACTTGAGCTTTGGACAAACATGGAAGCATAACGCAAGTTAGTTAACACGTTAACCCATTTGAATCCAAGCGCGGAATATTCCGCGAGCCACGACTGTCTACTATCACCAAGCGCGGAATATTCCGCAAGCCGCGACTGTTTCTTACTTGTTTATAAGTTTTTTATTTGTTATTTCTGTTTCTTATTACCAGCTGAATTACTTATTACCAGAAAATGAATATGTGATTTAAATCCATGAATTTTTTCAACGTCGGTTTCACACCCATATGTCCAAAAGCGCGCGGCGATATGGGTCAGTCGACCATTGTTTGGTTCTGATTTTTAACCCATTCACTGCCAAGCCTAAATTATATGAAGTCATACCCATTGCCATTTATATTTTTTGTAAAAGATCATTCTCTTTAAATAAGAAACAAAGTATAATTTTTGTAAAAATATTTTATTTCTAGTATTTTTTCAAGTTTTTTACATTTCTATATTTATGTTTGTGGCCACAAAAAATTTGCCAATTCAAAAGCTTGCATGTTATAACATATTTAAAGTAGGACGAGTATACTCGTCTTGGCAATGCATGACACCCTGCCAAAGACGAGTATACTCGTCCTTGGCAGCGAATGGGTTAAGCGCTACGCCGGAACATGCGGACCGACGCTGAAATTTTCGTTTAGGCGTCGTTGGTTTCAGAGGACTGACAGTATCGGTTTCAAAAAATAATATCTTATATTTCATTGGTGGATTCTATTAAATGGCATTAAACAAAGATACCACTTTCTTTTGCAGTCCTTTACAATTTTCTTAAATTCTTAACCATTTTGCGACCAAATGTTTTTAAGTTAGTACCACAGCACACAGCCTAATGGAAAGTCGACCAAAATCAGCTGTGGCTTTTAACGTGTTGGGCGATATTGGGCGATATTTGAGACGGCTAGAATATACAGAGATATACTTTGTTTCGATTTCTATTCCAGACTGCGACCAAGGTGCAGTCAATGCACGTGTATACGAACGGCAAAAAGGTGACCTCCAAGAGACGATCGGTCAGAAAGAAGCCACGGAAGTATAGACAATTCGAGGACAGAAAATTTTTGCTCGCGTTTGAAAATATTTGTTGCCCATAAAACTGAAAATGTTCCGAAGAGAAAGCGATAGTGATACATCAGATGAATTATTTTTATCGTCCATTTGTTTAGTGTTTCAATAAATTTCATTAAGATTACTGTGAGAAAATCGCGACAAACGAACGGCTGAAGCAGGCCATGTGCATTTCATCAAGGCACTTCCCCACCTTTTCGAAAAATGCTACGCAAACACAAACAATTGATATATCGTGTAAATTGTAGCATTTGTGAAAATAACAAAAATAGGTAATTGTAAGCTATATTATGCCAAGGGACCGAAAAATAAACCACTCATGCAATCGGTCGTGTACGTGCGCTCCGTACCATTCGTAGCGCGTTACTTTAATGACTCTGTAGATACACTTAGACTTCGAATTTCTAATTGAAATTTTCAGAGCATATTCTCCAGATCATGAACTAATTTTCTAAGCAAAAATAAAGGGGAAAAATTTTTCATTTTACTTGACCCTCCCCCCTTAAGGGAAATTCCTTGGGACCTAGGGCAATAAAACTAAGGCAGGCATACTGGCGGGAACGTCCTCGCGACTCCCCGATAATCCAGGAAAGGACATTATTGTAGCCGCCTTCAGCGCGAACGCACGTATAATTAAACGCAATATTAAAAACGCCTACAGGCTTATTCCTGACTCACCGCTCGAATCCTGATTCCACCTTACATTACTATATTTATTTTTTAACTTTGACCGACGCTGTCCAAACGAAAAGTCCACTGTCGGTCCCCAGGGACCGACGCCGGGCTCGACGTGTTAAAAGAAAAATATTCCATGTTAAAATTGATGGTACATGCTATTGTATCTCAATACGCAGAACATTAATTTTGAAATGATATTTGAAGCGTTGAACAAACAGAATATTCTGCATGTAAAACATTATAAAAATAAGTAAATTTATCTAAAATAAACAATAAAATATCGGAAAGTAAATTCGAACGCTGAAATTTCATACTGAAACGTTTCGCTGATATAATTTTACCGAAAATCGTTTAATAAATTGAATTTGATAAGGAAATTAAAAATTGCTCTCTTTAGATTAATTAAATGTTACGATTCTTAAAATTAGAATATGTTATTATTAGTACTTGTTGTATATACATAGTCTGTAACAGTAGAGTCACTAAATCTAAATATCTACTATAAAATATTAGGTTGTCCCAAAAGATTCTTTCGTTTTATTAACCCTCTATAGCCCGAATTTTGTCTACTTATTGGAGAAAAAATTACGATTGATTACAGTTTTTCGCTTTGATTTGAAAATGTTTTAACTAATAATTACTGTAGATGGATCATGCTGTCGCTACAGTAATACAGTAATCAAATTTAATAGTGCAGTCATAACTAAAGAAAATTAATTTTTTAAAATATAGATACATCAGTTTGTAACTTTTAAGTGACACGGTCCCATAGAGGGTTAATAAGTAACGGATGCATAATATTTTTATGTTTCACAATATATTATTATTTTATACACGATTCAATTTCTTCTATTTTTTCCAGTCATCTCTCGATTAACACATAAGAGTAAATGTTTAAACATCTATTTAAACATTGCTAGACGAAACCATTGCGGGAAGAGAACGAAAGAAACTTTCGGAGCAATCTGATATTTTATTCGGTAAAGCTTAATATTTAATTTCCATCGCATCAATGAACTATCAACGCTAACGAAACGAATACACAATTTCTAAAATTAACCAGAAACGAACCATTTTAATCCGGTCAGTTGTAACTCAAGCGATCGCTACTTGTTGAACATCCTTCCCCTACCCAACAAACCTCGAACGCTGAAAACGTAACAAACTCCCTAGAGTGTCCCCTTCAATGCGATTCTGGTATCAATTTACAACTCCATCGTGATCAAAGGATCACCGAACCGACAAACATCCCTCCAACAAGCCTGTACATATTTTTCGACACACACACTCAACCCTTGCGTCTCTTACGCCAACGCAAACCTTACGTTCTCCCGTGTATACCTAATGTATACCTAACGTACATCATGAAAGCCGTGCACGGATACGGTTCAAAAGAATTGCGATAAAATTCAAGAAAGTTTCGCTACCAATTATGCGTGTGTTAAGGACAGTTAACTACCTAATTTATGACTCGGACGAACCCTAGCTATTTTTGAGAATGGTCATTCCCACATCTGGTATGTTATTAGTTTATGATCTAGAAACTGGCGAATATTTTCTGCTCAATAGCAAATTAATGTATCCTAATCTTTACCACCGATGACTTACGCATATGCACATCAGAATTTTAATCATTGGACATAGCATATCTTCCACCCTCGTGGCGTCGACACGCCAGTATTTAAGCTTAGGAATAGAAAAATACGGTTAGTTATTTAATTATTATTGATTATTGAGTATCAGTGATGAGGTGAGACTTCTTCATCTTATTTGTGAACTGGAACTTTGAATTTTGTACACGTTAGGACTTTGAACTTCGGAACTTGAAGTTGTACTAAACGGAACTTTACCCATTAAGTGCCAAATTTTTTATTTTTTTTTATTTTTGGCTGGATAAGTTATATATACGCACAAAAAATTGTGTAACAATATAATTATATTCAAATTATATTTTGTTTTGAAATTATTCGATATTTTTGAGAAAGTCCCAAAATGATGAGTAAAATCATTTGAATAAAAAACAAAAGACCGAGTAACGAACAGATCGTTACTATAACCTCTAAATTATGTACATTTATGTACCGTATTTCATTATAATATAAAAAAGAAACCAAAAATATTAAGCTTCAAATACGACAATTTTGTCCGTTCAACCTACATATGAATTTCAATTTTGATCGCTTGTCGTAAAGAAACGAACCACAAAATACACACTTTCTGTTACACACAATATTGACAGACATATATGGAATGAAATTAAATTGTCAAGCATAATATATTTTTCGCGCAAAGTGGTAAACGTAAAATGCAAAAATCCTCAAATGGGGATCGTGCAGCAGCTAATGGGTTAATAGAACACTTGAGCGTACCGTTGCACGTCGTGTTGGTATTTATGCTACACAATTGGACTCCACGAAAACTGTGGGAGTCAACAGCGTGCGCTTCTTCAGAGTGCAAATTACAGGTGTCTGGAAGCACGTGTGGATGGCAGGAAGGCATGGGATACGTGGCAGGAACCCAGTTTGAGTCTCCCAATGGCACGGCGGGTAGGTCAGACCGATTTACGGGCAACGTTCCAGCGCACGAGGATCATAAACCCTTGTATTCCGATATACTGCCACGTCTGTGGCGAAGCAGCTCCATATCCATGCTTCGAAGATCAATTCTACTATTACTGTTCGAATGATTCTCGTGGGAGGAGCCGTGCGATCGCGATTTGCATGCATCGCGACCGGTCTCACGCCTTCTTGATATCTGTACTCTCGACACCTCATGGCGACACGCTCGACACCTGCGTTAAAGCTTGAACAAAGTTTACGAGAGATTCGCAGCGATGCATGTTTAATAAGCAATGGGTAGGGAGTATCGTGTGTTTTGTTTATGTATAGTACGAGGTAGCCGATATGCATAATTTGTAAATTATGCGCCGTACGAAAACTTGTTCGATACGAAGGTGCTTAGTTTCGGAGGTGGTGCACCGCAGGGTATGGTACTCTTTTCAAAGCTTAATTGAAACTTTGATAAGTAAATTTGGTGCGATCGGAAATAAAGTATGTATGCAGAATCGCATTAACACGTTGACTGCCACGCGCATTTTACGTGGTTTGCCCGTGGCGTCAACATGAATTTCTTATTATGCGATGTTCGGTCCTAAACGGCTCCGAATAAATTAGCAAGGAGCCTAAAGCAAACCATCACGGTTTATGACATGGTAGGCTAGAAACAGCTAATTCTTGGGTGCCATCTGGCTTGCAGACTATCGATGGCACGTGCAAGTTTTGGGCCCAAGTAGCGGTGACATGTCATAAACCGGGAAATACCAAGGGGGTAGGTTGGCGCGACCGAAACTGTTTCGCCAACCTGGAGGACCACGTGGCGACCAGAAGACGGTCTTGTTGCCAACTCGCGGCCTACCTACCCCGTAAGATGGACACAGTTCCCCTTCCAGAAAATAGCACGCCAAGGGCGTATTGGAAGGGAGGAACTGTGGCTATATAGCTAGGTGCAAAACGCGCCCCGACAGACATTCGGAGACATAGATAGACATTCTTAGACATTTTAGAGACACTAGTATACATTGATAACACACATTTCGTTGGTAAGACATTCGGTCTTACATATTCTTAGACTTTGAGAGACTTTGATACACATTTTAGCTATAGACTACAGGGTAAGACACTTCGGTCTTACCCCCTGTAGATTCAACATAAGACAACGCGAAACACCGTTGCACACATAGACACTTGTATATCGACAAGTACACACATTCTGAGATACAGTCCACTAAAACCCATACGAAGGGGATCCAACAATTCGGTTGGATTTACAACGCGTCGTTTAATCGTCGCCAATCACGGTCGACGCTGCGACGCACAAACATGCGACGTGTATTATGTTAAAAAAAATAATATTGTGGGAATGGTAAGTCCGAGGTGTGAATGTTTAGTCTGGAGTGATAGAGGTGTGAATAAAGAGTGTTTGGGACAGTGTGATCGAAGTGCGAGAGACGAGTGTTTGGGCCGAGCGATAGAGGTGCGAGAGACGAGTGTTTGGGCCGAGCGATAGACGTGCGAGAAAAGAGTATTTGGACCGAGTGACAGGGAATATCGTGTGACCGAAGAGTTTCTGGGAATGCCTGAGCAGAATGAAAGAGATTGAGAAATAGAAGAAGAGAGAATGAGGGAATAAATGAATGGAGAAAATGCGTAGANAGACACTTGTATATCGACAAGTACACACATTCTGAGATACAGTCCACTAAAACCCATACGAAGGGGATCCAACAATTCGGTTGGATTTACAACGCGTCGTTTAATCGTCGCCAATCACGGTCGACGCTGCGACGCACAAACATGCGACGTGTATTATGTTAAAAAAAATAATATTGTGGGAATGGTAAGTCCG
>SMSQ01006841.1:0-36466 GCA_019453375.1 Ctenoplectra terminalis
AAGCCGAGTGCAAAGGGTTGAAATAAAAAAATATGTATTTTAACGGATTTATTATTATTGTTATTAATATTAACATGTATATATTATTATTATTCCGAAGAATAATAATAATTTTTAATGCTGCTCACTCTCTGTTCAGAATTACAGCAATAATATTATAATCTTTCATTCTTCGATATATCAGAATTAAAATTTTATTTCCACACAGTTCCTTCGCAAAATCTGATGAAACTTTAATGTTCTCTGCCATCTACAGCCTTTGTATGTTTCTGTGAACGATATACTGTATCGTTAAAAAAAAAAAAAAAGAAACGGAAAATCTGATACACACCTTTCATGCGACCTATAAAACATCCTATCTTGCGTAGCACATCGATGCAAAATATAAACGGATCACGAATCACACACGGTTAAGATTTTTACTTGATTTACATAAAAAGTCAGTAGACTTTTCTTTGTTGTCGTTAAAAAAAGAAAAGAAAAAAAAAACGTTCTTCGACGAAAATTCGGGTATAGCTGTAAGTATTCGAGGATACTTGATTAATTTTTACGAATTCATTGTATAGAAAACGAACGCAATCTGGTAAAACGAAAGAGTTCTGTAAAATATAACGAGGTCTAGCAAGAATGTATTGTAAAAGTATCCGAACACCGTTTATGAGTAAGAACATAATTGACGAACGATATAATAATATAATAAAGACATATCATAAAAGTATTAGTTTAATTGCCTGATATTGTAGAATTTATATGTAAATATGTTGCGTGCAACTTGGAGCAACGTTCTGAGGCGATGTAAAGTTTATCAATTATTTAAGACGGCTAGAAAAAAAAACGACCAGTTAGTTGTCATATTCCCCGTTTAATTTGTGCAAAGCTTTCTCGTTAACCCTTAACTGGTGAGGCGAAATCTGACGAGCTCTATGAAACTTTTAAAAAGATACTCGTTTGTTCCAATGTTTCATTAGAAATCAAACTCTATCGATAGCGTTTGTATTAATATACGTGTCGAAAAGAAAATTCAAATCCTTTTTCTCAAAAAAAAAAAAAAAAAAAAAAAAAAAAAAAAAAAAAAAAAGGTTTTCTGTATCATTTCTGCACATTATGAGCGAACAAACAAATATTTAGTAACAATTTTTACTTTGGAATGTAACCTACGAGCAAATTATTTCGAATACCAAATATTTCTCGCATACTTTCTCAGGAGGTTCTTAAACGATCCAACGAACGATGTAATCCAGAAGGGCATAGTCTAACCTGCTTATAAATAATTATCGTTCAGAAGTATCTTTCTCTCCTCGAGTGACAATTTCATTACGACGATTTAAGGAACTCGTTTAATAACTTCTTTAAACCGACGCAACAGATTGCTCGTACAGACGCGAGAATCTTTTGAAAGACGACACGTTCCGTAGACATTTGAAGACAGGGTAACAAGTCATATCGCAATATCCTTTTAAACAATTATTACTATCGTAATGTACACCTAGGAGCCTTGCTGTTTGGCGCGAGTAGGTATATGTACCGTGAACATTTTTTNGAGATCCGACGAACGATCAAGACGACGACCCGTTACTCCAACCCTCTAAACAAAACGAATTGGTGAACTGCGAATAGATTGTAGATTACGTGTAAAAACAAATGTTCGCGGAGCAAAATTTTTTCTCAAGAAGAAACAATTAGGAGAGCAACGTTCTCAAAAGCACACCAAATTGCGCGCAATGTAAGACAAGAGAAAGGAAAAAAAAAAAAACGATTTTCCTCCATACTGTACATATCATGTGCCATAACTCATTTACTATACTTTGTGTCCAACTTTGTTCCAAGTACCTACTCAATTATAAATATTATAGTATAATAAAGTAAACCTTGATGTTATTGATAAATTTGTATCTTTTTACCTTTCTGGTCTCCCCCCTTGATTAATATTCTTAATTCCATCCACTTAATAAAATTACCTCTTATTTTATATTTTTAGTCAAAAATAATAATGTTTGCATTGCAATATAAGATATAAAAATCTCAACCGATATAACGCTAATACTTAATAAATAATTATATTTTAATTCTCAATTTTTTAATTTTCAAATATTTATGTTAGAAATTAATAATTGAAATTAAATTTATTACCAATTTTGTAAATCTTAAATTATTAAATTTACTATCCAAATTCTAATATCTTTTAAATACGTGTACAAAATAAAATTCCTTCTTACGAATAAAAGAAAATTTTTTATTTAATAAATTAGCATATAAAATTACAGTATTATGAAGAATTGTATTTTTCGTAAGTCTAAATTATTTTCTGTTTGTACAAATATACAATATTTTAATGCGTCACAATACAATCTCGTGCAATGTTTTTATTGAACCGAATCTAGACTCAAACGTGTCGCGTGTCGTGTCACTATCAAGTATTTTCTGGAATTATAAATTTATAACCCAGGCACGAATATACCGTTAAAAAGACTATTTATCCAAATCAGAAAATCGCACTTCAATGCATGCCTCTCATAAAATTGCTAATGCTCGTCGCGATATGCGATATTTATCAATGGTTTTCATGACTTTACCCTGAAAAGCAAAAAGATGTCCGATTAATGGGTTCCTATTAATTAGGTTAATGCAATCCTCCTCAATTTTGACAAATATATCGTGTAAAATCATTTCTATACTAATTACATACTACATATTAATTTTTTAATTTCGTTATACTTTCAAGTGTCGAAATAATTTCTTCTTTCAACTATTTCGTTATAATACAAAATAATTTCTCTAATAATTTCCACTCAAGATTCGATTTATCCGAGCTGTCTTTTATACCAATTATATTAATTACTTTCTAACGATATAACATATATACTATTTCTTCATCTAATATACATTTCAACCGTTTAGTATAAAAAATACTTTCTCTAATAATTTCCACTCAAGATTCGATTTATCCGAGCTATCTCTTATACCAACTATATTAATAACTTTCTAACGATATAACATATATACTGTTCTTAGATCTCATACACATTTTAACAGTTTACTATAGAAAATACTTTCTCTAATAAATTCCACTCAAGATTCGATTTATCCGAGCTGTCTTTTATACTAATTATATTAATAATTTTCTAACAATATAACATATATACCGTTTATTATACCGTTTACTATACCGTGTACTATACAAAATACTTTTCTTTTAATAATTTTCACTCGCAGTTTAATTTATCCGATCTATCTCCCAAATCAAACCCGTTAATCGAAACGCTGTATTCCATCTCAAGCAAATTTCCAACAGTCTCACTTCCACAAAATACTTTTCCAGTAATTTCCATTCAAATTTCGATTCATCCGATGTATCTCCCCATCAAGCGAAATTTTCCACAATTTCGCAGCAACGATTTTCAAACAGCAAAATACCCTGATCAAAGTTGAAGCGTCGAGCTGCTACGGACATCAACATCGGCACTTGCACACAACCCGCCAGACGTGCAGTGTCAGAAGAGAACTCGAGAAGGAAAAAGCCGCGAGGGAAACGAGTTTATAGTATCTGCTGATTAATTGGTACAGCATGTAAACACCGTTCGGTACCTAAGGCTTGTTTGCCAGTGTACACACCGCTCATAAGGATGGAGGAGTATACGGGGTCGTTCAATACGCGAGCAAGCCTACCCTGACACGACACACTCGTGCACTCAGGCCTGAACATGTGGCAGGCGTGCCTAACCCATGTAGCCTTTGTGTTACAAATCATGTTTACATTATCGTTACACTTGTGCGGTTCTAACCGGTGCACTATGCGCGCACTCGTTCTCGATGACCCAATAGCCTGGGGAAAACAGCCAATTTACCTTCGAGCCCGGCCTGATTAGTTTAATTTTTCGATTCGTTCGCTCGGGGTCAACAATCGTTCGAAGTCGAAATGTTCCTGACAAGCGGTTAGTATTTGCCAATTCGTTGAATCGAGACGTTTCTTAAATGGTCCAGTTTAAGGGTTGCAGGCTAGAAGCTGTTGCTTCGAGTGTTCGATGTGCGTCGCGCTTAATTGATCGATGAATTGACGGTTTCATTGTTGACAACGGTACGCTGGCTGAGTGCAATGATTTTGAAGCGAACATTGGACCGATTTCAAGCGTCTTTGTCGCGATTCGAACAGGTTTGTGATCGATCGAATAAATAGGATGTGATTCTGTTTCTTCTTGTGTTCGAAGACATCTTCGCATGCTTGTTAACGTCAAGCCTTTCGCTTTGTTGAGTTTGTTGATTTGAATTAATAGAGCTCTTGGATGGATCGATTCAATTTTTTGTTGATACAGCGGAAATATAGATGTAAACATTTGGGTGCTTCGTGTAACGAATTATGGCGTGGCGTGCTTGCATGTTTATGGTAAATAATTACTTGATCTTTGAGGACGTGCACCTGTCAGATCGTTTAGAAAAGTTTACGAAAGACGAAAATATTATTTAAAAAATAATACAAATTTCTATTTTATAGAACTGCTCGCAAACCATCCACCGTAATGATAGAAAATAAACGAAGAAAAGTGTTTAAGGGAATCTAATCGAGGCGCAATTTTCAAGAACAGGAAGAAACTTCACGGTTCAAAATTCCCTGCTTCCCAAAGGTTTCTGTCCATTTTCTAAACTCGTAAACCAACACAGTGACCTCGCGTGAGAGAACACGCGGGATAAAGAGAAAGAGCCGAAGAGGCGAAAAGGATAAACCGGGTAGTTGTAAGTTTCCAAGAATACCCGGGGACATTACACCGCGATCTCATCATAAAAGTTATTGCGATACAATGACCATCTCATGAATGATGCACCGGCCACGGAATTATCAAAGTTATGTGACATTGTTCGGTCGCGAGACACGTGGCTCGCCGCACAAAGGGCTCCGTGACACGCAAAATTGACCAAAGGGACGGACTAAAAGAACGATGTGACCGAAAGAACGGTCGTACGGGCGGAAATAGAGAACGGAAGGAAGAACGATGAGGGAAAAAAAGGAAAAGAAAGGGATGGCGATGGAACGGAGGTAAAATAAATGGACAAAAGAAACGAAATAAAGAAAAAGGGAAGGAAACGGAGAACGAAGAGGAAAATATCCAAGATATCGTGACAGTGAGAGGTTGTATATAGCATGGTACGAAGCTGGTGCAGCAGATATAACGGGCACGACGCAGGAGTTGCCGACGCGAGACCCGAGCTATGTTGGTGAATTATACATGATACAGAACACAATCACCCCTCTCGACCTTCCTAACTCGCCCGAAAACCGCCCCTCAGCTTCCAACTGGCCATATGGATGCCGATACTCGACTATCTCTTCGCGCCTTCCGACAGCTCGACCTGTCGACCAACCGCTTTTTTGCGAGTTTCCGATCTCTCCTTGCTTGTCGGATTCTTTGGAGAAATCGGAGAACTTGCGCTGGATACCGTCGTATGCTAATTCGAAAAACGATCCGGATAGGGGATGTTAGAACGGCTGTAAATATATTTTCTTACGCGTAATTGACGATCAGAATTCACTAAAAATTAATCGATAACCGGTTAATGAGATTTTTTAGAAACTTGTTTTTACCGCGTTATTAATTTCGTAAGTTTTTTTGTTTTATGGATATCTACACTACGGCTCATAACACTGATAAATTTTTCCATTTGATCAGTTTCTAGTGATAATACATAAATGTTACTGAAACGTGTAAATTAATGACAATTTACCGATTTAAAGTAATATTTGCTACTTTCTTAAGGAATCGACGCATTGTAAATTGGAATTTTCTGTTAATAAAAATTTGCAAATAGCGTATTAAAATGAAATACACATTCTGCTAGACATAGCTATAACGATAACAATTAAATAACAAAATCACAAATTACATTCTGACAAAAATAAGCAAGTGTCCGGATACTTTTCAACGGTAGTGTATATACGTGAAGTTAATAAATTTCTTATTTATTTTAATAGTGTTTGTGTTTTATTATTGGGAATATTTGTCCATGTAATAGAAAATATATAGAACACTCTTTTAGGAATTTGAAATTAAAAATCTTTCTTCAGCAATCGCGAGTTGTACACTTTATTCGAAAAATTTCACGTTGTTGGATAAATAAAATTTCCTCGAGATTTAATAGCAATTTTTATATTTTCTTATATTATCTTCTGTTTGGAATTAATTTCTGTTAAATAAATATATTTAATATCTCCGTGGAAAATCTTAACGAACATAGTTTTTAAAAAGCCTTATCCTGAGCTGGAAAACAATTAAAAACAATGTTGCGTATAAATATTCCGGATATCCAGTGAGCTTTATCAAAAGAGTATTTCGGAAGTAATTTAAAATGTATCCAACCAGTCCCAACTATTTATTTTTCAAGTATCAACGGTTCAGCAAATACATAAAATTTTCAACAAGCTCAAACGCGAATCGAATAAAAATTAATAACTCGGAATTAGTTTCATGGATTAAGCAAATCAAATTCCTAAAAGAACACATGTATCTTTAATTTGATACAAAAATATTCCCAATGATAAAATATAAACGATATTATTAAACGAAATAAGAAATTGATCAAGATCTAAAATTATTAATATTTCTTTTTGGTACGAAATACTACGTTAAAAATAACATTTCTCGCGAGCAAAGATAAAACCAAGAAACAATTAATCGAAACTATCTAAAAGATTGTTGCGTGTGGCAAAAAATTAACCGAACAAACTACAAAAAAAATTACAACGTTAAACGTGTCATCGCTTTAAAAAAAATTCACGAATTAAACTTTTCTACGTTTAGAGAGTCTTCTGCACGGTTAGACGTACAGGGAATATTATAACTATCCTAAGATTTTTAACGCTAGAACTACCAAAGTGGTCCAAACAACCCATTCCTAATTTTTTACAGAAATTTTATAAATTGACTATGACATCTCGCAGGCAATTTTCCGTGATTTTCTGTTAAAAACGTAGACAAAGCTTCCTTTCCTTTGCATCGCGTATTTTTTTATACACCTTTCGTTACGATTTTTTCGGTAGAAATAAGTAAGCTTTATTCGTCGGTAGTTCTAGTGTTAAGCGAGGATGTATCCGACTGATAAACAGACAGAAGAAGAATCCGAATTAAACAGAAGAGAGAAGTGAAATTCGGTCTGTTCGAGGCAAAATTAAACGCAACTGCTTCCACTAGCTACTGTTAATCCTTGATCTCATATTTAAGTGGAAAAGAGTTCGCGCGACGTGGACGACGCTCTTTCGTATTTTTACGAGAGCGCTAATGGTGTTGAAAGACCCTCTCTCGCCTTGACGAGAATCTACCCTCGCTTGCTCGGCCGTCTTAATTGAAAAAATATGAACTTTTTTGTCGTCGCCGGAGAGTACTTTGTTCCCCCTTAATACCACCGCTGTCTTCCTTGCCGCGTTATTATAAAACATTGTAGTTTTGCGTGCGAAAGATTAAGCTCGGTCCTTCCACACCGTAAAGGGAAATTGATTTAAGTCGTTCGTAAAAGGAAAAAAATTTGCTTACATTCGTTTACACGTTCGAGGCTTGTAATTGGACTGCGGATCTTTGTGCGAATTCATATTTACGAATATGATTGAAAACGATAGAAGCTAGACAGGCAATTGTATTATTCACTAAATATTTTTGTTTGTTATGCGCATTCTGTGTATTTTTGTGCCTTAGAATTTTGCACAACTGCATTAAAAATTTGCTGTCTAGCTGTAATTTATAGTTGAGTATTTATGACCAGATATTTATATTTTCTTTGACTAGTAAATTAATTATATAGTTTTTGTAATAAATACAGAATTTGTTAAGGTATTTGTTATGTCTTCCTACGTTATTATTGTGCCTTTAGGTATTTGAATTTTTTTATCCGGAGAATTAACCCTTTGCCCTATAACCACGAGTCACTCGTGGTGCCGATTCTGGTTAAAATACAATAAAAACACACGATACTCGATAAAGTTCAATTTTAACTTTAACTGTAACTTAAATTTAGATTGAAAATTTAGATTGAAAATTAAGAAATACAAAATACGCGTAGTATTTCAATACTTTGTGTTTAACAGAGTGTCAAAGCGGTGAATAGCTATTGCTAATATGTATGAAGTTTAAAGAAATCGTAAGCCAAAGGGTTAATTGCACGATTTTTATTTGAAATGGTGAATTTCTTAAGATAATTTTGTAAGTTTTTATATTGTAGAATACTTTGGCAAACTCAATTTGTTTTTAAGAATTCAGCGAATAGAATCAATTCTTCGATTTAAGTTAATAAAAGCAACTTAATAATTCATAAAATTAGTAGACCCACACGGACTTAAAGAAAAAAAGAAATTATACTTTCCTTCATACCTATTTAAGGATACAATGTAAAATTCATTTACTTGCCTTTTCCTACTTCTATTATACACGAAGATGTAACGACTTCACTTTAATATTCATTGTATCGTTTCTTTTCTCCTTCTTTTTATAACCATTGAGTTATTCCAAAAATTTAAACCGTTCCGTGGTTTTCAAACCGTACGCATTCAACATTTAATATTTTCATTTCAACATACATGAATAATTGAAATTATTCTAATTCAATGTTTTGCGAATTAACATATATTTGCTTATACGTCAATTATAAAATAAGAAAAAATATATTCGAATTTAAAAAGAACATATAAATATTCTTCCCTCGTTATTTATTCATTAAAACCACAACTAATTTCAATCTTCTCCTTGCCACAAATTTTTCAGTAAACACTTAAATCGACTAATCAAAAATTAGCAATATTTTACACGTTGCCACATTGTTGTATGTATCCAATACAAGTGAAAAATTTTTACACTAAAAATTCATTTTTCCAAAGTACACAAATTAATGAACCGAATTATGCTGACGAATAAAAAAGTTACAATCGGAAGCGTTAAAGACCTAATTTTTTTTTTTTTTTATTATTCCGCGGCGAACCGCTATTGCGGAAACGTTTCGACGATAATCTTAAAATCCCAATTGCCGCGTCATTTAAAACACGACACGGTAACAAAAACGAAAGCTGGTCTCCGCTAATCAAAGTGTTTGCCTTCGCTTAATCCTAGCTTAGCGGAGACTTAAATATTCCTTGTAAACTCCCGTCCAACGTCGGGGATTACTAAATGGGAGCAACGGAGGGTCTTGTCTTCGACTTAGCTAGAAAGTGGCAAGCTTGACTGTAATAGGATAAGACCGCCGAGGAGTTTTCTTCGTCGGTCGACGTGCAACCTGTGTACCGTGTATCGGTGAAGACAGCATATTCGACTATCTACCGCGACAGCCACGACACACGCTGGTATTTTTTTAAGATTTTTACTCTAAATTCTGCTCCATGTGTTTAAAATGTTTTTGAATTTTTCATGTTTGAAAAATGATGGCCCGTTTTCGAAAAGGTTTTCGTACCTTCGAATACGTGTTAAATATGGTAATGCACTCGAGTGTATTTATTTTTTAGAAAGGAGTAGCACTGTGTATTCTGTTCCTAATAAAATTGACTTTGAATTGTTTGAAAAATGATGACCCGTTTTCGAAAAGGTTTTCGTACCTTCGAATACGTGTTAGATATGGTAATGCACTCGAGTGTATTTATTTTTGAGAAAGATGTAGCACTGTGTATTCTGTTCTTAATAAAATTGACTTTTATGTAACAGGTAAATTAAAATATTTAAAATATTCAAAGCGTTATATCTCGATATAATAAATTTATAAGTTTCGGACGAATTTTCCTAAAAAATACAGTTGGTATATTATATTAATAATTCTGAAAGGGTGTCAGTTATGTTATCGGTAAACGATTAAATTTTCTTTTCAAGAGTAATATACTGAAAATTACTAAACAATAAAGATAACCCTTTGAATTTTAGTATGTTTCAAGGATCTTGAGTTTTTGTATCGTTAAACGCGAGCCGCGTGTCCAAGCATTGTCAGGAAAAAGAAAAGAACCCTCCTTGTTAACCAATGCTGCTTGTCATTGTGTCAATACAATACATGTTGATCTTTGATCTGATATAAAAGGAAACACTCTTGACAAGTGGTACCTTTATTCGCCTGTACAAACATTATTTTCCTATAATTATTTAATGTACCATAATCAAACAGTTATGTTCGTTACCATTACAATGTAAATTGCACGAATTACTGATAATGTATATTAATATTACTACAGATACGTTATTCGTTAATTATTAATATAATAACAGTTAATTCTTCTTCTTAACTATTTTTACATTATTTTTATTGGCAACTTTCTACTTCTAAAATACACGTTCGAAAATCGATAAGAATATTTTAAGCAACCGATCTATTAAATCACATCTTCCACATAATATTATAAAAATTAATTTATACTAATTTATATTAATTTATACTAACTTATACTAATAAATTAATTTATCCTTAAAAAAAAACGTTCAACATACAATTAATCACAAAAGTATCCGAGCACTTCGGTATTAACCAAGCATCATGATTGATCAGAGATTTACAAAATAAGAAAACTATTAGGTTGTCCCAAAAGTTTATTTCGTTTTATTAATAAGTAACGGATGCATAATATTTTTATGTTTTACAATATATTATTATTTTATTAGGTTGTCCCAAAAGTTTCTTTCGTTTTATTAATAAGCAATAAATCCATAATATTTTACGTTTTACAATATATTATTGTTTTATATAGGATTCATTTTGCAGTATTTTTCCCCCCATCTCTCGTTTAACAAATAAGGCTGAAATGTTTATTTAAACATAGCTAGACGAAACCACTGCGTGAAGATAACGGAAGAAACTTTCGGGACAACCTAATATATAGGATTAATTTTCTTCTATTTTTTCCGTTCATCTCTCGCTTAACAAATAAGGATAAATATTTATTTAAACATTGCTAGGCGAAACCACTGCGCGAAGATAACGGAAGAAACTTTCGGGCAAACCTAATATATAGGATTAATTTTCTTCTATTTTTTCCGTTCATCTCTCGCTTAACAAATAAGGATAAATATTTATTCAAACATTGCTAGACGAAACCACTGCGTGAAGATAACGGAAGAAACTTTCGGAACAATCTAATACATCAAAACCTGCTTTTTAAAAATACTTAACATCTCGTTTTACAATAACGCATAACACTTTTTAAACAAAGTACACTATACGCTACAAAAAAATTCTATTTTTCAGACAACATTAATACCTAAAATGGAAAACACATGACCAACCGAACACCAGCAGGTGTCTCGTCAACCTTCAACTTGCAATATTAATTTGCATAAAAATCAGCACAAGTAGGGAACACGAAAATATCTTAACCGGTACAATTTAGATAAGTTTGCCCCAATACGAGTTCCATAAATTTCCCTCGCCATTGAAACCAGAGCCGCTACAGCAATCTTAGCGTAGCCACCATAAACGGAATTCGATGCCGGCTAAATCGGAGAACTGCTCAGACGTCTGAATAGTTCGCGATTCTCAAATCAATTACAGGCTTGATCCCGTCTCCGGTGCAGGTCGCGTTCGACGCTGCAGACTCGCGACATGGTCGTGTAGGAAGGGTATTGTTGTGCCATAGAGAGACGATATAGCTGGAGGAACCCCACCTACCCCGCCTCGATCCCCGGCGTGTGCCCCGCTACACACGTTAAGAGAACGAGAGAAGTGTGTATGTTTTGAGAGCGGTATTATATCGAGCATAAAGAGCGGCCTTGTCCCAAGGGAATGCACCGTGTGCGTGCTTGCATGCTCTATTCGCGACCCCCCAACTTGGGACAAACCCCCTTCTCGACGACCCTCGCCGTTCTACCTTCTCCTCGACCCGTTCCAACTTTTCTCGTTCAGCGTCCCCCTTTCGCTCTCTGTGTTCCATCACACCGACTCCCTCTCTCTCTCTCTCTCTCTCTCTCTTTCTCTTTCTTTCTGTTTCTCCGTTTCTTTCCATCCATCCCTGGATGCCACCCTCTGCACCCTCGAAATGGAACCGAACAGGTTGATAATCTCCGTATAATACAAAAACTCGTACGGCCACCCTATGTTGATGCAGTCTCGCCCCTTTGTATTCTTCTGCTAACCACTTCAAATCGGTCGTCTATAGAGACGAGACTCGGTCCCTGTCATCTTATTAACACGTTCCTTATCGGGCTCTTTCTGTTCTTGGACCGGTTTGAAAGTTGCATCTTGGTGGCGGGTTTTGTTGGGAGAATTTAGAACGAAGGGGGGTGTAGGTATTGGTGCGTGGTATCTTTATTATTTGTAAGTTTGTTTGTATTTGTATATTTGTTGTAGAAACTTTTTTTTATTCGTGAACTACATTCTTGTTCATAAGTCATACTTGAGAAATTTATAATAAAAAAAACGTTTGTGCTGTAGATATAAAACGAACCAACCATTCGCTAATTTTTCACAGTATACAGAACCTTAAATTATACTATCTATTATTATAAAATTGTACTATCTATTATTATTAAATTATACTATCTATTATTATTAAATTATACTATCTATTATTTTTAAATTGTACTATCTACTATTATAAAATTATACTATCTATTATTATTAAATTATACTATCTACTATTATTAAATTATACTATCTATTATTTTTAAATTATACTATCTATTATTATTAAATTATACTATCTATTATTATTGAATTATACTATCTATTATTATAAAATTATACTATCTATTATTATTAAATTATACTTCTTAAAATCTTACCGAACATTTACTTCGATAAACATGTTATTCGAAACCTACGAATGTCCGGTGACTTATGGACAGAAGTATATGTGTCGAATGGTATTAAATGTTTTAGGGTAATGAGCCCTTATGTGCGTTTAGCGAACGCTACTATATTTATATTTGGAAGATCAGTTTCTGAACCTTCATTTCTGAAACTTCAAAAACCTAATATCATAGACATTAACAGGAAAATTAATTTTCTCAATTTTGATACATTTTTTCTCACGTAAAAATAAAACGCTCGTGTAATTTAGCTTAAGACTGACTCACGTAATACTCCCTACACAAAGGATAAAAAAAAACTTCCTCGATTAAAGTAACAAGAGGTGGAAGAAAACCTCCAGCGAACTGTGTCGCATTCTGCAAACTAATTCTAAATTTGTCCTATTTCCACGTAAAGAACGAAGAAATGTACAAAGAGAGGGACAAGTATCGCGTGCGCACCGACTCTAATTCGGTTTCGCGTGATTCAAATGACGTTATTACCGGATAAACAATTGTCCAACTATAAAGTACGCTCTCTTACGTTGCCTTTACACGAAACTGACCGCGCAAAGACCGATTGCTGGCCGGTATATAAAATTCGAAGGAATGGTCAATTGAAGCGGCAGCGGTTTACCCAGGGAATTGCCGAGGGGTCGGTCAGCCAATACTCTTAAAAGATTAACGCGTTTCTTTTCTAGGTAGTGACGTGACATTAAAAGAAGAAAAACTATGTTGGCTGCAGAAGTAGTTGGCTACTCGACCAGCCAGTAGTAGCTGATGTTGCTCTCTGATTCGTTGGTCTGCCTGGTTGTCCGACCAGCTAGTCTTGGCCAGGCTGCTTGAATGCTCGGCTGACTGGCAGTCGCGACTCTTTTTCTACTTGCCTCCAACTTCACCGGTCTCCTTGTCCCGCTTGTCCACTCTTCCTGTTACCCTTGTTGACTCTATCTCTCTTCATCCCTCGATATTCCCGTTTGCCAAGCATTAACACATAGATTTTTTTCCAACTACTCTACAAACTTTCTTTTCTACTTCTTTGCTCCTTTTTTTCTCCTGTTTCTTTTTCTTTTCTTTTTTTTCTTTTCCTTTTCTTTTTGGTTCGATCTCTTCTTCTCGTTCGTCTTTCTTTTCTGTCTCGATTACCTTACCGATACTTCTATCTTCGTTGATCCGCGAACGATACCCGTTCTTTCTCTCCGATTTTTCCTGCTCTCTCTATCTCACGCGATTCCCTTTCTCGCTATCTTCTCATCTCCCTTGTATTCCCTCTCCTGCGGCAGTCAGGTTGCTTCTCTCCACCGCCTGTCGTCTGTCTACACAGTTAAGTGCCCTGCTTTGATTTCCGTCGGCAAACACTGTAAATTCCTATTGACCCGTCTGCCGTCACGTTATCACGTTAAATTAGTCGAGAGTAACGAGTATCGACCTCGCCGTGAATCTATGTATATTCTTCCCCATTGGCCGATATGCCTCTCGCGGCGATAAAATTCGCGGAGAGCGTCCGGGAACGATGCGATATGGAATTGTCTGGTTCGTTTTAAGCTTCGGAGACGTGGCGGATATTAACCATCCGGATTCGTAATACAATTATGATTAAAAAGTTTAGTAATTAAAGCGCTATGATTTGTAATGTAATATAGTGTTTCAGAATTATCTTTTGTTGGGATAGTTGTGTTATTTGGCTTTGATTTTAATACTTTTATTTACGTTTTTTACGTATCGAGATTGGTGAAAAGCGAAATTAAAAAGTTATAAGGAAATTATGCGTTTAGGAAAATTGTGGAAGCTTGAACAATTTTTAATAATTCATCGTGTTCTATTTTTTGGAATGAATGGACAGATATGTACAAGAACCTAATATCTTCTGAAATAATAAAATGATTTTATTGCAATTAAATTTAGTCTATGTATTATCTACAGCGACTGAAAAAAGTATTTATGTACTCCGAATTTTTAAATTATTAAAAATATCTTTCCTGAAGCAACGTAAAGTTGAAATCAGTTCATGCTGTAATAATTTTGAAAAATTTAGTTTTCAATCAAAACGTATTCGAGTTGAATCAATGTTTCAATTTGGCACTGCAGAAAAAAAATATATCGTCAGGAATTCAGAAGAAATCAAAAGTTCTCGAGGTATTACTTTTTTTTCAGTCGCTCTATATAATTATCCACGAACGGAATGGTTAAAAAATATAAGCAGTTTAATAAGAATTTTATCTAAAACTTTAACTTTCTTTCTGTCCTTTTTCGGAGCCATTCCTATAACGCAAAGATACATTTAGTATAATTGAACGCAAACTGTTATGCGTATATTAACGTTTTAATCATTTAAGTTTTACGCGAAAAGCAACGAACTGTAACATTAATCGACTGAAATCAATTAAAATTTCTATTTAAATTTTATTACCAATTTTAAGTGACGTAATGTAGCCAAATGTTATACGCTTTAATAAATAACAACCCAATATCGTTTTATACCAAATTATGTATAAATAATAATATTTTCAATATTTCAATTCGTTTTATCAAACAGCAAAACATTTTCCCTCATAATAAATGAAAAAATAAATAACGGTATTCGAAAAAATGAAATTAAATAATTTAATAAACTGGTTTATAAAAGCAGAAAATTGAACATAAAAATTAGTAAACGACAATGTGAGATATCTTTTCTTCTCACTAATTGCCAGTAAATTATCTATTTTACTAGCGTCTTAGCACTTTCGAAGTAAAATATCGATAATATCGCGTGAACGTTATACCAATTACTAATTAACCAATTATTCCTAACCCTATTACCTTCATAATAAAACTATTAAAAAAACAGAAACACAGAAATCAAAGCTAAACAGTAAAAATTATTATAATAAACATAATTAATAAATATTATATTATAATTAATTTCAATACATATGCATTAAAATTTATAACATAACAAATATAATAAATATTATATTACAAATTAATGAATATTATAATAAAATTAAATTTATAACTTTTACCTATCCCTATTCCTTTAAAATAACAATATTCAAATATTCAATATTATAATTAATTTCAATACATATGCATTAAAATTTATAACATAACAAATATAACAAATATTATATTACAAATTAATGAATATTATAATAAAATTAAAATAACAACTTTTACCGATTCCTATTCCTTTAAAATAACAACGTTCACCTATACTTAACAAAATTATTTTTATCCAATACAATTTACATCTCCAAAAACACTAAGAACCGTGCCCTCCGAGTCACGAAGTAAATTCTCTCAAATAGCGTAGCTATAACTGAAACAAACTTACGAATCACAAGATGAACCATTGTAATTCGTATCGACGAACACTATAGTTCTATATGAATCTCAGAAAGTTAAGGAGAAGACGGAGCATAACGGTACTGCGTGACAGTGTCTTCTAAATATTCAAGCGGAGCAGGTACCTAAAACTTGGCAGCTTTATCTCGGCATTACTCGAAAATTTATTCATATATAATGAACGGTTGAATAATGTAGGAGGTTAACCCCTTGTTCTGCCTCCACAAAGCCTACACGAGGAAACTGGGAGCTTGAATACTGCGAGGAGGAGATGGAAGAGTAAGAAGTAACAAACGCGGTACCAGATTATATTTAACAGCCTGGGTGGGGTCTTCAGATTGGGGGAGAAATATATTTTCCATGGAATTATGTTGGGATACAAGGGAATTAAGTGTACCATATTTGATTATTACCCTTTTAATTCGACTGCGGGTCAAACATTTTCCAACCCAAACTGCGATCCAATAATTACACACTGATCGTGCATTGCTACGCGTAGAACTTCATTAATTTCCTAAGATATTGAGATTAAAAATGTATTGCATGTGCAATCTGTAGTTATAAATGTGTAATTATTTTATTATTGGCAATTGTTAATCAAATTTACGCTATTAAAAAATAATACAGCTGTAAGTGTATTCTGAAAAAAGAATATTTTTAGAGTCATTGAAAAGTTACGATTAAAAAATCGTACATTCTTTTTTTCTTCTTTAACCGTTTGAGTGGTGAAAAATTTTTTTGTATATATAGTAAAAGTGCGGAATAAAATGTCTAGTTTTTTTGTGGAAAATAATAAAAACGATAGCAATTTACTGTAATTATTATATAAAAAGTAGTTTTTACCAACAAAGATATTTTTTATTCTCGCTTATTACAAGAGTGTTTTGCTGCACAAATTCCGTGAAGTCCTTTTTTACATATAGCGGAAATTTCTGGCACAACAAAAGAGAAGCGCGATAGCGTTTCTTCGCATTTAAATGGTTAATACCGTTATTGTTACTTATTTATTAAAAATTAATTGTTCATAAAATGTTCCATTTGAATTACTCCAATAATATTCTTTTATTCAATCCCCAATATTGTCTACTTCACTTTTCTTGAATTTTATTGAATCCTTTTCTACTGACATCGAGTCTGACAAACTCTGCATGATGTTCCTTATTAAGGTTTCCTCATTTGTAGTTTTTCAAGTCCTCTTTGCATAACCGTGAAACATTTTCTAACCAAAATCAGTAGTCTCATTTCTACATAAATAATATTACATTAATTTTACAAATTCTTAGTGACAATATATTACAATCAGAATCCGACAAACTCCTTGTACACGTCAGTGGCCAAAAACTAGATGTCAGTAATTAAGTAATTAATTCAATAATTAAGTATTAAAATTCCTCTAACGAATCCTATGCATAAATACGAGACACGAATAAAAACAGAATAATTCCAATCACCGGTTTCAGTTAGATTAATAATTTACCCGAAACTGTTGAAACTAAATCAATGAGAATTTTAATGGGAATTACACAATCACTTGAATATCGTGCGCGCCTAGAGCGGAGAGGTCCATTCGAAGCTTATAGACGGACTATTAAGCGTATAATAGAGCGAAAGAGGGCGGCGAAATAAATCCGTTTCCAATACCCTTTGTAATTTGAGATGATCGGCTTGCTTCGGCCGTATTGGGACTGGAACCGGTCTCTTACATGTGTCACCGGGAAGCTACCGTGATCTGTCACGTGATCCGTTGGGTGAAAAAAGGTTCCGAAAGGATCGGTTCAAGTGAATTGTGAAGAAAGATGAGAGACGATGCTCGCGGGAGGAGAAGCTACATCGTCTGTTCGATCGGTGAATATTCTCGATAAAATTGATCTCTCAGTCTCTTTTATTAAACTGAACTCGTGGTTTCGATAAATGACAACTTGGATTATTTTTTTGTGCATCAATTATGTAACTGTATAATATTTTTAAATATTTAATAGAATATGATAGGATTTGGCTAAGAAAAGAAATTAAAATTGAAATTAAAATGATCGTCTGTAGGAAATATAATTTTCTAAATTTCTACTCGTTGATATTCTACAAATGTGAAAGTAGTTTCAAAAATTTCTGTTAATTTGACGAATAGTCGGTGAAAAATTTATATACACTCGTGTAATTTTGTACGTTCGACTTATGGAATTTTTATTGCGATGTCTTGCGCCAATTGTGGACTCTAATCTCTGGATATGGTAAAGTAAAAAAAATAATTTCTGAAGTTACCGTCTTCGTTAGAATATTTCAAATTTATGAGATATATGCAGACTTTTATGACTGACTGTATGTAGAAGTAGATTGAGAAGAACAAATATTTTTGAAGGTAATTATAGCACAATATTTTGTACACCGCAACGTTGCTTAATAAATATAAAATATGCAGAGTGCGTTACAAACTTGACACCACATTGTATAACCGCGGCAATTATTATTAAAATTCCTTGCATTAAAAATTCTATTACATGCAAAAAGTCGTAACTCAGGGTACAAATTATTATTTCGCTTCGAAAGTAAAAAATTGTTATTGCTAATTGTAATCTACGTTAAATTACAGGGTATCGGATGAAAAATAATATCATCGAGAATAAATATAATAAAGACCTATGAGCAAACAATCTATTGATCTCGATAAAATATTTTTATATTTTGTAGTTATATTCCATGTTCGTTTATTTTTCAGAAGACCAGGAAAATGTAAATCTAGCTGAATGTAATATAATTTAAAAAAGTAGAAAAAAAGCTATGTGTAAAACGATTGCCAAATGTTCAACCTAAAAATAGTACAAAAATATTTGTCAAATAACTGATCTATACTAATTACACAATCTCCAATAATCATCGTTAAAATTATAATTAATAATTTAATAACATTATTTGAAAGTTATTAAATAATTAATAAAATCTCCGAAAAGCAATCAAACTTCAGAAACTTTATTTATATAATTCTACATAAATGCAACAAAATGAACTTTTGTTTTGTTAACAAACATCCAAAATAAAGCAATTCCTTATTCGAAACATTTCTTTTCATTTCCAAGTATCCTACTCGATACGTTATCTCAATAATTTCTGCTAAGCAGACTTTAAGTAGAAATAGCAAGTGACTAGTCAGACATATCTACATCAATATTACACAGACATAAATATTCTACATGTATGCGTGTTAAAAATAGAAACTTTTAAGCAAAAATAGCTTAAAAGTTTGAGTTCAAAATATAACAAAGTAGAATCGGTCTGCAGCTGTTCAGACATATTCGTCTAACGTCACAAATGTAAGTAGAAATATCTAGCAAAGGTCGTACGCGCCAGTCTACATCAGTAAGTAGAAGTGGTTCGTAATTGGCTAGACACGTTCGTTACGGTAACAGACTCAAGAAATCATATTCTTAAAAATGTTACTATTATTCTATTATTTGTAACACGTACAAATAATTATTTCCAATATCTACGCACACGAGAATTAAAAAAAAAAAAAAAAAAAAAAAAAAAAAAAAAAAAAAAAAAAAAAAAANCTTAAACAATTTCAAATTTTTAGCTCAAGTATCTACTCTTTGAACTGGAAGCACTTTAAATGTTTCACCATTATATCGCAAAAATACTATAAGTACCGTTCTGAAATTTATATTTCTCTAAATTGTCTTAAACAATTACTTTAGTCAACGCTTTCAATTCTAAAATACTAAATACAACGACACAATTGTACCTACGATATTTTGTATTGCAGTTAGTCACTAGATTTGACGAAATTCCTATCAAATTTCATCGGTCGAAGAAACATGTATTATTCAGAGGTAGAAATTCGAGGAAATAATTTATCCACCGTGATATACGCTAATATAGAGCGTTGTAGGAGATCAAGATCCATACGAAAGCAACTGCGGAACAACCTAAGCATATTTCAAAGACGGAGAAGGAACGAATAATGGCGCTCATGGGAAGAAGANGGAATATAAAATTGTTTTAATTCAAAAAATTATTTCACCGAAAAATCAATCAAAATATAGGTAATTATTATTAATACCTGCGATATTAACTCGAAATTAATCAAACAAATTATTGTAAGACTCGATATAAATACCACTTCTTAAACAATTTCAAATTTTTAGCTCAAGTATCTACTCTTTGAACTGGAAGCTTCACCATTATATCGCAAAAATACTATAAGTACCGTTTTGAAATTTATATTTCTCTAAATTGTCTTAAACAATTACTTTAGTCAACGCTTTCAATTCTAAAATACTAAATACAACGACACAATTGTACCTACGATATTTTGTATTGCAGTTAGTCACTAGATTTGACGAAATTCCTATCAAATTTCATCGGTCGAAGAAACATGTATTATTCAGAGGTAGAAATTCGAGGAAATAATTTATCCACCGTGATATACGCTAATATAGAGCGTTGTAGGAGATCAAGATCCATACGAAAGCAACTGCGGAACAACCTAAGCATATTTCAAAGACGGAGAAGGAACGAATAATGGCGCTCATGGGAAGAAGAACAGTACGTGGCTTGCCGCGTACGATATAGTCGGAACATAATGGTTGGGGTGGCGAGGTTGGTGGGGTTAGCGCGGGGGTAGGAGGCTACAGAGATCGGTACAAAGCTTGCTAATGGACGTCCATTGCTCCCGTCAAAGATACGTCTACTTATCAGCTTAATGCGCACGCATGTAAAACAGTTGAAGTAGAGGACAGAAAAAAGAAAAAAAAAAGAAAAGAAGAAATAAGGCAACGCGAGTTGGAAATTAGGATAAAACGCCATAACTTGACATCGTGCAACCCAATTTCTGACAAGACACTGGTAAAAATTTTAGTACACTTCTGCATATCCGATCAACATATTACGGTTAAAGTTTTTCACAAGAATTTTTATTTAAAATGGTCGTGTACTTTTTGGCAATGAATATTTAACGATTTCAAATTCTGTTACTGTGCTTAGATCCACTGACCCACTCGTGTTCTTAAATTAATCCAGTCTTTTTAACTTGAACATTGATACAGATTTCTATCCAGATTTCTTCGCTTTGTCTATTACTGTATATATTTTAAAATCTTTGAATATGTTACACTACGTTTTCCAAAAACAAAATTAAAATCGTTATATACGTGGATTCTCGTTAACCCTGTATGGGACCGTGTGACTTAAAAGTTACAAACTGATGTATCTATATTTTAAAAAATTAATTTTCTTTAGTTATCACTGCGCTATTAAATTTGATTACCGTATTACAGTACTGACGCCATGATTCATCATTGTAAATTTAAATTACAGTTAAAGTTAAAATTGAACTTTATCATAAATATTGTGTGTTTTTATTGTATTTTAACTAGAATCTGCGCCACGAATGTGACTCGTGATTATAGGGCAAAGGGTTAAACTTGATTACTGTATTACCGTAGCGATACCACGATCCATCTACAGTAATTATTAGTTTAAACATTTTCAAATCAAAGTGAAAAAAATACACAAAGTGTAATGAATCGTAATTTTTTCTCCAATGAGCAGACAAAATTCGGGCTATAGAGGGTTAACATGGTAAAGGGGTTGATAAAATGTTTCTCTCTTCCACGAGCGAGCAAATACTCATGAACGATGCTATATATATTTCGAAAAAGAAACTATGTTTACCAACATGTACCGCGAGTGAAGAGTTGGTGTAACTTGGAATAATTTCTCAGAAGTTACACATGCACAACCATAAATTTTCTTACTTAAAATCGGATATAGAAACTTTACGCGAACAGCATAACTTAGCAACACCAAAAACCCAATTCCTCTGCGAATAAAATTAACCTAAATAAATTTCCTCTTAACTGATTCAAAAACCTAAACTCCCTAAAATCTTGCTAACCGCGCTATCCTCTAACTTTACAAAACATAGAAATCTCTTTCTCCGATTCCTTAATGACCGTTAAACCGAGATATCCCGTACGCTAAGCGCGAGCTACGAATTCAAAGTCAATCGGAAAAAAAATGTTCTTTGAAACTTCATTGCCGACCGAAGCAAAGTGGTTTGCCGGGAAGAAGGACGGGAATCGTGGGATGGAGGATACGGAGGGGGGGGGGCACTGGAAAGAAGAGAAAGAGACGAGTGTCTTGCTCGAAATCCCCGACGACGATGGCAAACGACGGAAGAGAAAAGAGACGGAGAAAGAGAGAACGCGGCGAAGCCCGCGCACGGATGCTGCGTGCTTCTCCATTTTGTCTTAACGTGGTGTATGCGGTTGCTAGGCAACAGCCCTTACGCTCCATTCATATATAATTCAGCAGCCAATGCGGGCCACGCGAGTCCGCACCCTCGCTCAGTCATTCGGCTCCGCTCCGCTCTGTGAAACGCTGAAACAGTGGCTCCGCGGTTATACAGCGCACGCACCTTCGCGTGCACGCATATTCCTTCTTCTTCCTCTGTCTGCCCCCGTTTTCCCTTCCTTTTCACCCAACCGCTCCCGCTTATTTCACCCTTAACTTGCCCCTATACTCGGAACCACCCCCTTCGCCGTGCCTGTATCGCCAACAGCGTTCACGGTCTTGCTTTATGCACTTTTCCACGGTTTACAATCTTAGGACAATACCTCGTTTCGCCTTTTTTCCTTCCATCACAGACAGTATTTATTGTCTTACATTTCTTTTCTTCTTTTTTTCTTTTTTTTTTTTTTTTTCTTTTAACGGATGCCTCGTTTCGTGCATTTTGAGAGCATTATCAGTGTTATTTGTTAAAGTGAAGTTCAAAGAGGAATTAACAGGAAAATTGATGTTTAAAAATGATTTTAAAAGATTATGTAAGTTGTAAATCATTGACTCGGAGAATGAAATTTGTTATCTATTTCTGTTTTTGGAGTTGATGGTACTTCTTAATTTAATTTTGAATAAAGGTATTTTGTACAAAAAAGGAAGCAGAAATGGGATGCGACGCCATCATGAACGTTCAATGCATCGGTGTTATAGCTATTAACTACATGTATGTACGAACTAGTATAAATATTTCATACACTATTGTTCCCTGTAGATTCACAAAAATGTCTAAATAATTATTATCTAAAATATAAACGTTTAACGGATACTTTTTAAATAACCAAGTGTCTAAACACTCTTTGGTTCAATCGTGGAAAGTATAAGTAAACTATCTTCCTTGGTTTAATTGTCCTAACATTTTCGAGTATTCGAGGAAAATGAAGTTTTGTCATTTTCTTCATTCTTCGTGTATTTTTATTTTATTCAAAACGTTCAAAATATTCTTCCTGAAAAACTTGATACACATTCCATACGTTTATACCAATTCCGTGGTCTGCCCCAGTTAGAAGACTGTTTAGTTTTTCTGGATCGATTGCGTGTCCACGAAGGAGCAGCCTGAGCGATTAAAATTTTGAGCGTTGTACTTGGTTAAATGCTAACAATCGTACTTGAATGAAAAATAAATTTACGTTGCCAAATTGTATAGTTTCTTGCGTTGCAATATTTCTTCACTCATCCATATTTTCGTTGTCAAGAAACATTTCATTTAAAAATTGAAAAATTCAAAGATTTCATTTGAAAATTGAAAAATTAAAATATTTCAGTTCAATGCAAAATTAAAATATTTCATTTGAAAATTGAAAAATTAAAATATTTCAGTTCAATGCAAAATAAAAACATTTCATTTCAATGCAAAATTAAAACATTTCATTTCAATGCAAAATAAAAATATTTCATTTTACACTTCGCGTTATTAAAATACAATTATTTGATCCACAAAAATTTCGCCTCCTCCTTAAAACAGCGTTTCATTCGAACCGTAATACCATCGATTATTTAAAACAATATTTCAAATACTTCCCCTTGAAATTTCATCAAATTCCGATCACACCGACTCCTCGTCACCTCAACGGTCTCGTTTTATCATTTCGAATCGGCCACGAAGGCAAGTGCGAGGAGCGTCGAATCGCGCTCGATTGCCAGCACTGAACACAGGATTGCATCGTAAATGTAAAGGATAACTCAGTGCCGTGTCGAGCGACTCGTGTCACAGAAAGGGTAGACGAACGGGCGAAGGGTGAAGGGTGAAGGGTTTCGATGCCGATGAGGCCGGTTCGATGCGTGCGTCGAAAAAAACTTTAATCCGAGCGTCAACAGAGGTATTACCGCGCATCACTGGCCCGACTCTTCTCATCCCTTCATATTCCCACCTCAAACTCCCTTTAACCCCAACCATTGGCCACGGTATGGAGGCTAGCGAGTGAAGCGAGGAGTTGGCGTCCCCAGCTCACTCGCCTCATGCCGTATTCATGGTTCATTATCATAGCGAATCATGGCCCATCAGCTTTTGATTGTCCGCCAGCGTTGTTAGTCCTAACTAATGCGACTGCAGTGACCACGATACCGAGGACGTCCGGAATGTTGTATTAGAGGATAAGCATCGTCCTTCCCTCGCGATTATTACGTCTTTCCAGCGGACTCTCCAGTCTTTCTTTTTAATTACACCGGTACATACACGCGTGTGTTATTATTTTTCTTTCTTTTTATTTTTCTTTTTTCTTCTTTTTTCTTGCAGGGTTGCTTTTTTTCGGTGCATAAAATTTTTTCCCGTCCAGTTTCGCTGGGTTAATCGTTTTGTTTTCTCGGAGGATGCCGGGGCGAAAGAACGCGAGCGAATGTCGCTGGAGGGAAGTGAGAAACGACGATTAAGCGTGGTCGAGTTTTTCAACGCGTTTCATACCGGTGAAACATGTTACTTTAAGAGATGTTGACGTTTTTGGAGGTTTTTAGAGGATGCTTAGTATGGTCCGGCTTTTTCGACATTATTTGTGTTAAATTTCGTGTTCGAATTATTTGTATCGCGTTTTCTCTACTTCTGCGATTCCGTGTGGCAGAAAATTAATTAAGACGGTGAGAGAGAAATCGAAGGAATATTCTCGAAATGTATTTTTGAAACGATACATTAAGAAAATAAAAGCTTTGAAAGCAGCTTTCGCTGTAATAATTCAATTTTAAGAATTGCACGATGTACTTTTTTTCTATTTCTGTAATTCGTGTAATAAATTGCATTCCTGATATATTTTTTTAATACAAAAATATCCGATCACCTTCGAAAATATATTCCTTCCACAGCGTAGATACAGCATCCGATTTGTAATTCACTTACAAAACGAAATAACATGATTTTTATTAAATAACAAGAACCATTTACATCGTATATTCTTCTGATTTCGCTCGAATACGGATCGCGTGGCTTTAGAAGCAGGATTTCCTTTAATATGCGAGATGTTTCTTCAGTATCGTGTTCGATAAAAGGATGCTGCCATAAAATCAAACAAAAAATTTTCTTTACTTCTATACATTATGTCACTGTATGTACATTATTCCATCGATTCTGGTATCCTCTATTCTGTTTGGATACAAGCTTCCGTATACCGTGACACTTTAAAATGTATCATACTATTGTTAACTTTTCGAAAAACAGTTAATTCAATGTAATATAACAACGATGTAAATTATATCTTAACAATTCTTAACAACTTTTTCCCAAAGAATAATATTACAAGATTAAAATACAAAACAGTAATTCTAATTCTTATCATATAGTTTCATTAATTAACCCTTTGCACTCAATTAGCGCCGCTATAGCGACATCTGTAATCTTCAGAGATTAAATCTTGAAAACTTTTCGAAAAACTGTTAATTCGATATAATATAACAACGATGTAAATTATATCTTAACAATTCTTAACAACTTTTTCCCAAAGAATAATATTACAAGATTAAAATACAAAACAGTAATTCTAATTCTTATCATATAGTTTCATTAATTAACCCTTTGCACTCAATTAGCGCCGCTATAGCGATGTCTGCAATCTTCAGAAATTAAATCTTGAGTTAAATTTTCTATCTTCGTCGATTCAAATTATTTTTTTATTTTAAAACAGAACAAACCGAATAAATAAAAAATCTAAACACTTGTAATATTTCTATCTTTCAAAAATAACGCTTCAAGTATGCACAAAATACTCCCACGAAACTTAAAAAGATTTTTGAAATACAAAGTGTTAAAAGAACACAAAGATATAAATAAAGTTTCTAAAATATTAAATTACAGGTATCACAGTATACGCAACAAAACGTAAAATTACTTAATCATACATAACTTTATCATAAATTTATTACGAAGAAATAAACTAATGATCAATTAATACTTATTAGCGACAACAGAGTTTAAATACCTAAGCTAATAAAATATTAGAAACACGGTGCTGCGATATCTAATTAAAAAATGACCTAAAATCTGATACCTTCGTATCACTCGACCATGAAAATATCTTGGTGTTCGGTTAATAAAATAATTTTAGCAAAATGCAGTAAACATCGGAAAATGTCGATCATATATCACACGTGATGTACCGTGTGAAGTCGCCTGGTTAGGCGATCTAACTAAGTTGGCACTTCGGACGGACGCCAAACGACCTTTTCCTCTCTGTCTCCCATCACTGCACCTTGACTCCTGCTCGACCACAGTTTCACATTAAGTATTCACGTTGAACCCAATTTGCGTGCAAGGAGCGTTCTAGGAAACTGAGACCGCGGTACCATTTCGAATTCGACGAATTCCGAAGAAGAGCAGCTCCGAAAGCCTTTTTGGAAACCATCTGCCGTTTGTTACCGGAGACAGACAAAGGGTATTGGAAAGTTCTGCATCGGATATCGATCGGTTCTTTCTTGGACAAGCGACGCGAAGGGAAAAAAATTTTTTAAAGCACCGTTTTAAATAGTTCGCAGATTCCTTTATACGTACATTTATACGGAATGTCTTAGCTAACGAAGGCCACTTAACACTATAATAAGTAATTTCTTTGCTCAAATCTTATAAATTATTAACGAGGCACTTTTGAGTGTTCTCTGTAATTTCCTCTAAAATACATGGTTGAAGATTTGTTTCTGCTGCGTTATGTATTTTTCCAAGTATCTATTTATTGTAATTTCTTTGATACAAATAGGTATACTTTAATCGTCGGTAGTTTTAGTGTTAAATATCACGATACAAAGAAGTATATGCTACCTTGGTAAGAGATACTAATGATTTTGAAAAAATTGAAAAATGACGCGTTATTATTGTTTATAAAACGAATAAATGGTACTACAACCGTTCTTTGTGTAATTAAAACAGAAGGAGATATTTAAGCGGTCTGGTTGGCGTATGAAATATTTACACCACCGTTCGTAAATATCCGGACACTGAGACATTTGTCAACTTGATAAATTTCTACTGATTTCAGTACATAAATGTTACCGAAACATGTAAATAAATGACAATTTAATGACTGGAAGTAATATTTACTACCTTCTTAAGGAATCGACACATTGTACATTGAAATTATCTATTAATAAAAGTTTGCAAATAGTGTATTAAAATTAAATACACGATTTGGAAAAGAACACTGTTTGAATTAACCATGGTAAAAGAACGTCATTATTTAATCCATAGCTTAACAATTAAATAACCCAAGAATATAATAATTATACAAATATTAATAACCAAGAATATATTAATAATAAATAAATGACAATTTAATGACTGAAAGTAATATTTACTACCTTCTTAAGGAATCGACGCATTGTAAATTAAATAAAATTAAATTAACTAAATAAAATTAAATACACGATTTGTGAAAGCACACTGCTTCAATTAACCATGGTAGAAGAACGTCCTTATCTAATCTATAGCTTAACAATTAAATAACCCAAAATACAAAGAATTTTTCAAATAACAAAACAGTTCCATAAGATTCGACACTTATAGACTTTAATGTCATTTTTATTGCACATTAGCTCAATAATTTATCCACACCATTCAATTTTATCCTGTTACAATATTCTGCTATACATAGCTCTAACAATAACAATTAAATAACAAAATCATAAATTACATTCTGTTAGAAATAAGCAAGTATCCGGATACTTTTGAACGGTAGTGTATATCATATTTAATACGTTTCGTGTTCCTTCTAAATAAAAATATTCCTTGCTATATTTTTCAAGTAAGTCGGAAATTGAACGCAAACGCTGTTTTTCTCTAATTTATTATATTAATGTAACTTTCTCAGTTAATTTTAATATCCTGCTAAGACTTTCCTCTGGATATGATATAGACTCAATTTTTTTAGAAAGAAAGTATTATTTTCTTCTACTGTCTATTTTCCGTTAGACTTATTTTTTTTTTTTATTAATTTACTAAAACCAATCGAGTATAGTGAAACCTTTCATAGAAATTTTACAGTCAGATAAAGGTATCACCAGTAAATCATACAAATGTTTAAAAACTAATCTCTATTGTGCTGGATCAAATTTACGAGAATCTGTGACCGATTGCAAGAAGTTTAAAAATTAATTTTCCATTTCTAAATATTAACGTCAGCTGAATTTGCAATAACTTAAAAATATACAAGAATTTACCATGACTTATTTCAATAAGAGAAGTATTTTAATTGAACCGAGTAAAATGAAGATTTAAAATTAACGAAAGTCGAAAATAATAATTTCTTTCTATTCTATATAAATCCTATGTATATCCAATCTCTCTTGAAATTCTATATAAATCCAATCACTCCCCAATATACATAGCAGATATTCCATATAACGGGGCTGATTGAACATTTTCCACCGCCTAAAATGATATCCAGCTGCAATTTTAGTCTGATTTCTGATGCGAGAGGGTTCGGGAGCTGGGATTTTCCTGGCTCATCCCACTCGAACCTGCACTCGAAGAACATCCCTAATGGGAACAGGCAATGGGTTGGGATGGGTTGACAATCCTCTAATTACTTTAAAGTAGTTTTCAATTCTCCAAGCACCGTCACGGTTATTGAGGGTTGCAAGCCAGAAATTTCAGTATCCTTTAAACCGAGTCTCAGTCGTCCATTTAAATATCCTCGGTTAAATTCGCAATTTAATTCGTCATATTTTTACTAATTTCGTTCGTTCATAACCTTTCTTGCAATAAAATCTAAAACCTAAAATTCACCTGATAAAATTAAAATCTATTTACATCTAACTTTATACGAATTTATACAATTTTGTCGTATTCCAATTATATTTCGAAGCTGTTAACTCAACGAACAAAATAGAACCAACAACACCCTGATATAATTTTCTATAGCTCAGAAAACTAGCAATTAGCTTAGAAACAAAAAGACAAGTTAAAAAATATGGAATATTAATTTATTAAAGACGTTACGAAATATGGAATATTAATTTATTAAAGACGTTACGAAACATGGAATATTAATTTTAATAAAAGAACGTTTGTACTTAAAAATAAAATATATTGCTGATTAACACTGGAACTACCGACGATTTACGTGTACCTATCTCTGCCAAAAAAAATTCAAAATAATGGGTATTTGAATACAATATAAGATGCGGTGGAAATAAATCTTCGTTCCTGTTCGTTATAAAAGTTCTTAAAAATATATCACTGTAAATTTACAGAATTTATATGAGAAATTGCAAACGAGTCATTTTGACCGCTTCTGATGTTAAAGAAACGATATCGAAACACGTTCAAAGAAGAGCTTGAGACTTCTAAATCCGGCAATGTACAGATATAAATCGATCGGATAAAAACGATCACCCATTTCCGAAAATTATCGACGTGACAGCAGTTATTCGCTTTTCGAGATGCTGCTACTATGTAAATTTATGTTTAACGGGAACATAAAGGTGTGACAAGAAATGAGTTCCGAGACCTTGACTTAAATGGAGGCGAGCGTACGGGTAGTTGCCGCTACTCGTTGATTATTTATTCAAAGGGTATTACGGGCTTCACTAATTATAATTTATATCGTGGCAGTAACAACATCACATCGGCCATACAGCTTCAGATGTGGCACCATATACGCGAAAGTGCTAGGAAAACTTTAGAAACACCGTTCATGGTAGTTGCACCTTTGTTTATAAATATCTCCTAGCGCATTATGAATTCGTTTCACGCGTTAAACTAAAATAAGAAAATTCCTTTTTTAAAAAAAGCGATCAATTGTATTCGTTCATTATCGTCTCTGTGTTATACCGATATCCGTATGCATATTTAAAAATTATTCAGCAGAATAGTGCAACACGAGCATAACTTTTCTACCATTATTTGTTTTACACGTATTATTTTATACTGCGTATGTATATTAATCCTTTGCACTCCGATTTATTAGCATATATCCTGCGCGTTAAGTACGAAATATTAAATATGAAATTTGTGTGCAAATAGTAATAACAAAACAGTTTGAATAAAAGCTTTATTCATTTGAAATATTAACACTTATCGGATTAAGGAAAATAAGAAATTGTATGAAATCAGATACCATTGGCAAATAAACTGAATATCTCTCTCTCTCTCTGAGACACTTTTAGAGTGCAAAAGATCAAATACAGGCCCATTAATTGTAACTAAAAAAAATTAATAAACTGTTCTCGAATTAATATTCGACTTATGCTTAAGAATATAATATACGTTCAATAAATATCGTATTAAAATTAAAGCTACCAAACGGGTCAAACTGACCAGATTGTAATTTCTTACAGAAATTCTATCAATCGACAATGATGTATTTTTAAGAATTTTTCGTGATTTATTGCAAGAAATATAGATGGAGATTTATTTCCCTTGCATTCTGAATTTTTCTCAAATAACTTCGATTTCTTCGATACAAGTAAGTATATTTTAATCGTCGGTAGTTCTAGTGTTAATATTCATATAACGTAGAATACATTCTATTCTCAAAACTATATAAAATATTCTATAATTATATAATTCTCTGGATATAAGAAAAAATGATTCTTTCTAATTTAACCCTCTATGGGCCCGTGTGACTTAAAAGTTACAAACCGATGTATCAATATTTTAAAAAATTAATTTTCTTTAGTTATCACTGCGCTATTAAATTTGATTACCGTATTACTGTACTGACACCATGACACATCATTGTAAATTTAAATTACAGTTGAAGTTAAGATTGAACTTTATCATAAATATTATGTTTTTATTATATTTTAACTAGAATCTGCGCCACGAGTGTGACTCGTGCTTATAGTGCAAAGGGTTAAATTTGATTACTGTATTACCGTAGCGACACCACGATCCATCTACACTAATTATTAATTAAAACATTTTCGAATCAAAGTGAAAAACTGTAATGAATCGCAATATTTTCTCCAATAAGCGGACAAAATTCTGCCTATAGAGGGTTAAATTACATCTAACTCGCTCGAGCTGCCTAAAAACTCAAACGACTTAAAAACTAACCGGTCTCTCTAACCAATTTGGTAAACTTCACCCCTAACCATCGATCGAACGTTCTATTCGCGACGCGATAGAGAATATTCGAAAAGAAGCGAGGAATCGAACAAATTCGCCTTCGGCTGGAAACACGAAAATCAGTCTCGGCGTGCAGCTTGATTTCGATCGAGCCCCACATAGGTAGACACAGAGAATGTGACAGGCACGAGAGCCAGGAACATGTACAGCCAATCAGCGGTTTTTCCTAGACTGGCTGTCATTCAGTCAGCCAAGTGGAAGGACAGGAACGGCTTGTGGTTCGGCTTTGGCATTATTCATTATGCAGCTCACAACACGCCGTCACCTGCCACCGCAGTCCTGCATACACAGTCAGCTTGCCATTGACCACATACGTGTATCTACGTCTACGTACGTGTGTCTGCTATATTAGCTGCGTCTAGCAAGAATTTTTTCCGGCCAACACTTTGACTCCGATTCCAACGATTCGTGGAGAAAATCCATTATCCACGAATTTCGGTCAAATAGTCGGGAAACAGCTTGGTAGATTTTCTATGATAACGTTTCTGCATTATTCTGCGTCAAACTTTTGCGACTACTTTAGAAATAGTTTACAAAATTTAACTTAGAAGTAGGTAAAATAGTTTGCAAAAATTTAAAAATAATTCGCTGAATGTTGGATAATTGTTGAGGTTCTTTGAATGTAGATAATTTGGTGCGAAGGTGAATTAATCTGTTCTTTACGATATTCGGTAAATTTTTGCAACTATTTCAAAAGCGATTAACAGGTTGATCGCCACGCCGGAATCACATGTTTTGTTCAGGACGCCATGGATAGATAAAAGATTTGATAAAAATGAATCTTTCATTTTTGATCTAATAAAAATTTTTAATTATCGAATAGTGCAGATTTTACTTTAAAGTGATCTCTAATCAGCGATGATGTTCAGACTTCATTAACTGTCAATGTATAAATTTCATTCAATTTTTACAATTATAAACATTTGAAGCACTCCGGTCACCGATGACCACCGTGACGCTACACGAGAAACAATTTGTGATCACATACAATCACCGTGGCGATCAACGTGTTAAAAAGTAGAATAACTCGTAGATGTTTAAAAATAAATCTTTAAACCCCTTTCACAAGATGTAAATTAACTATCTAAGTTGTAATTTAAACGGCTTAGGACACCACAGTGATAGATGGAAGATTTGATAAAAATTAGTCTCTCATTTTTTATCTTCTAATAAAAATTTTTAATTATTGAATAGTGCAGATTTTAAAAGTGTTCTCTAATCAGCGATGATTTCAAAATTCATTAACTATCAATGTTTAAATTCCATTCAACTTTTACAATTATAATGTAAATTTTACAATTATAGTGGCGGTCAACGTGTTAAAAAGTAGAACAACTCGTAGAGGTTTAACTCTTTGCACTCGAAAGACACATTTTTGCGATACCTATCCCGAGGAACGGAGAATGGATTTTGACGAGTGCTTTCTAAAATATCGCACGAAGCAAAATTACCAAGCTTTTAAGATTCAATATTAGGTCTTGTATAGTGTAAAAATACACGGAAAGTCGAAATAAAATAATTATATTACAGGCGATTCGAGTCGCTGCATTAACCCCTTGCTTTACTATTTTTTTACAAGCTATAGTTACAAATAGCTGTTCACTGTTTTAACATTATACGATACGCAAAATACTGAACCATTATACGTGATTATTTCTTAATTTTCAATCTTATAAATTGAAGTTACAGGTGAAGCTAAAACATAAAGCAAATATTTATTACCTCGTTACAAGAGCGACTCGTGATTGCAAAGCAAGAGGTTAATCCAAGTGGTGAGTGAGAGTCACCTCTCGAGTGCAAAGAGTCAACCCTCTATAGCCCGAATTTTGTCCGCTCATTGGAGAAAAAATAACGATTCATTACAGTCTTTCACTTCGATTTGAAAATGTTCTAATTAATAATTACTGTAGACGGATCGTGGTGTCGCTACAGTAATACAGTAATCAAATTTAATAGTGATAACTAAAGAAAATTAATTTTTTCAAATATAGATACATCAGTTTGTAAATTCTAAGTCACACGGTCCCATAGAGGGTTAAAAATAAATCTTTGTACCCCTTTCACAAGCTATCAATTAAATCTAAATTGCAATTGAAATAATTCCAACCAAACTATCCACCGATAACTAACGCACGTTCAATCGGACCAAAATACTTCAACACCCATCCCCGAGAAGCGGACAACCATCGAGCACACCTAGGAACCCCCAGCTCGCACTCAACTTTGTTCCAGCAGCCATAACAGTAACGCTTCTCGATCCGGCTAAAATTGACTAAATCACAATTTTCCATAAGCTGATTGACGTATGAAAGAATGGTAAGCCGTGGAACGGATAGGTGGCCCGGGGGGAGGACGGATAATAGGTAGAAACACCAGCCGGATTGGTTAACGCGTAGCTTCCGCCACTGACAGCGGCTCCCCGTTCCCGATTCCAGGGGCAATATGTTTATACTAGACTGATAATGAATTCATGCTGTGCACGGGGCAAGCTACTTGTGAACAGGTTGCAGCAGCATTACAGATCGGATCGCGCAGATGCTCTTTTGTCGGCAGATGAGTGAGAGCCCAGGGGATGGCGTTGGATGATATCAGATCTGTCGGGGTCGAAGCAAGAATCGAGGGAATCGGAGGATCTCTATCTGTGTGTGTCGTCGGTGTGACTGGATTCGGTCGAACGTGGAGGCGCGTGTAGACGCAACCGGGTGATCCCACGGGTCCCAACGGGGAACCATCCTCGGGGCTTAATGACAATTCTGACTATTCTATACCGCTCAAACGCTCGTTTGCGCTTGTTTGTATGTATTATGATCATTTGTAGTTAAACCGGTGTACATACTCGGAGCTTCGGTCCGATCGCGCGATCCGATTCATAGCGATCCGATTCATAGCGATTCGATTCATAGCGATTCGATTCATACCGATGCGATTCATAGCGATCCAATACATAGCGATTTGATACATAGCGATCCGATTCATAGCGATTCGATTCATAGCGATCCAATTGATAGCGATTCGATTCATAGCGATCCGATACATAGCGATCCGATACATAGCGATCCGATACATAGCGATGCGATTCATAGCGATCCGATTCATAGCGATCCGATTCATAGCGATCCGATTCATAGCGATCCGATTCATAGCGATTCGACGCATAGCGATCCGATACATAGCGATGCGATTCATAGCGATCCAATTGATAGCGATTCGATTCATAGCGATCCGATACATAGCGATCCGATACATAGCGATCCGATACATAGCGATCCGATACATAGCGATCCGATACATAGCGATCCGATACATAGCGATCCGATACATAGCGATCCGATTCATAGCGATCTAATTGATAGCGATTCGATTCATAGCGATCTAATTGATTGCGATCCAATTGATAGCGATCCGATTCATAGCGATCCGATTCATAGCGATGCGATGCATAGCGATTCGATTCATAGCGATCCGATACATAGCGATGCGATTCATAGCGATCCGATTCATAGCGATGCGATGCATAGCGATTCGATTCATAGCGATCCGATACATAGCGATGCGATTCATAGCGATCCGATTCATAGCGATGCGATGCATAGCGATTCGATTCATAGCGATCCGATACATAGCGATGCGATTCATAGCGATCCGATTCATAGCGATGCGATGCATAGCGATTCGATTCATAGCGATCCGATACATAGCGATGCGATTCATAGCGATCCGATTCATAGCGATGCGATTCATAGCGATGCGATTCATAGCGATCCGATTCGTAGCGATCTTAGCCAACTAAACGAAACAGGGCGAAAAACTTAAGCGTGTATACAGATTCTGGTATGGAACGAAGTAATGCTGTTCGAATAAGAAAGATAGAAGTGATTGGGTTGATTTTTTTTTTTTCTTTTTTTTTTCTTTTTTTTTGCGAGGAACGTTCGGTTCACGAGTGTCGCACGAACGGTCGAGTTGTATGCAGAGGTCGCGGTTCTTCGTCATTGGAAATGTCCACGGGGTAATGGTACGTATTGATTATTGTTTTAAATATACGCAGTTTGTGGTAATTTTCGTTTCAAGTAAAAAGATAGAATTATGGGAAATTATATTGGTGAAATAGAGTAGAGAATCATCGTTTGAAAGAGATGCTTTGAATATTTAAAAGATATTTACTTTATTTGGTAAAATTTAATGTGTTCGCGGATTATGTCTCATATTACTGGTAATAATGACTCTTTTACATTGATATTTTGTACGTATTTTATGTTTTACGTGTAAAAATGTTAGCTTACAAATATAAGTCTCCGATTAGAGAAGTTTGTTGAAATGACAATAATTTAGATTTATTTCAATACGATCACACCTGTATTTAATAATTTATAAAATTAAAATTAAAATAATATAAATTTGAATTAATTATTAATTCGGTCTCTAATTTTACATTTTATTAACAATTATATTTTTTACGAAATAATTGTATAAAAAATGACTTGAATAGTCTACTACTTAAATTGTTGCTCTTTAATAGTTAAAGGAATTAATAACAATAATAATAATAAGCAATATGTCATTTACTTTTCTAAAGAATTATTTAATTTATAACTAGTAAGTACGCGAATTAAATTACTGTCGATTCACTTTTCTACCAAACAATAGTAATACGTACAATAATTTAAAGAAAACAATTTCACTCCTATCGACTGAATAAATTTAATTATTTAATTGTTACTAAGTTAATAAATGTCGGACACGAAATATAAAATGCTAACAAAAAAAATTATATTCATTAATGTTCTTCTGGATGAAAATATAGAAATTTATAATGCAATAATATTTTAGAATATTAAGAAAATTAGTTGCAAAATAAATAATAACAGTATTGGATTTATAAGTTAAAATTATTTTATTATAATTTCCCCTAATTCTATCTTCTTACCTCAATCGGAAGTGACCACAAATTTTAAATAAACTATGTATTTTTAAAACAATAATATTTACAGTTTGTTGAAAATATTTTTAAGAAATCAATTTGATCAATAAATTATCCTGTTAT